>JAQZBX010006203.1:0-53900 GCA_029593785.1 Cabassous unicinctus | reverse complement strand
CCCCCCCCCCCATCCACCACTGGCAGCTCAGGCAGGTCCACCCCAGAGACCTGAAGCCTGTTCTTGACAACTGCCTTCATCCCGCCTGCCCACCAACTCCTGAGCCTCCTCCTCTGGAAAATGGACTCCCAGGGAGAGCTGGGAAAGGCGACTCGGCTGTGTCTCCCTCTCCACTTGGAGACCTGGACAGGAAAGAGGAAGAGCAGCCCCCGCTCCCCCACAGGTGAGAGGGGAGACCATCCTCTCCCCGCTCTCCTTCCAGCCAGGACTTCCGACCGCGGAAGGCGCCTCCTCCCGGGGCGCAGCTGCGGCCTCCCGGCACCACCCGCACCCGGCTCTTCAGAGCGGCGCCGCCCTGACGTCATGCCCGCTGGTAACCCGACCCCAGTGACTGTCCCTCCACACCCCATCTGTGCTCATCCTGCTGGCACCCGGGAGAGGTCACCCCCCAGGGGAAGGGGTCAGGTGGGGCTCTTATTAATGGCTGCTGAAATGAGAGATCCTTTTGGCTACTGACATCTCTCTCGAGTCTTCTTCGCTCTCAGAGCTTTTCCTAATTCTCCCTCGCTGCCTGCCCGGGGAATCAGGCCTGCTCTCACTTGGCGGGAAAAGAGCAAAAGGCCACTCTTATGGACGGAACATTTTTTTTCTTTCAAAAAAGACTTCCCATCCTGTAGTTGTCAATCAATTACAACTCTCCCCAAATCAAGGGATATCCAAGGACCTTAGAAGGTTAAGACAAATTCCTCCATGTAACTTTTCCTTGTCCTGTGCTGGCCTATACCAAAATGCTCATGCTTAAAAGTAAAATAATGGTAGCTTTTTTCTCCAAAATGTATGGGACGGGGGTGGGGGGTGGAGTGGAGAATAGTATGATAGAATTTTTTCAATTAAAAGATCTCCTTTAAGTTATTCTTGCCTCTTACCACTTTTCTATATTAGACTCTAGAATAAGATGTGTGATGTGTTGCAAAATTACATATTTGCTTCCTCTAAGTTTAACAGAGCAAATCTCACAGGGTTTTGCAAAGTGGCCAGGTACTTGGCCACTTTGCCACATTTCAGAGGCACTGGTCTACATTATATTAAATCAACACTCTCTTGCCCAATTTGGTTAGCCATATGCTCGTTCCCCTCTCTAGGCCTCCTTTAAAGAGGCTGAGGCCCATAGATTAAAGCAGGGGTTCTTAACCTTTTTGTTCCACGGACCCCTTTGCCAGTCAGGTGAAAACCACAGACCCCTTACTAAGTCCACCCTACACTGTGTATTATTTAACAAATATATCACACCCACACCAACACGTCCCCACAAGAATAATTTTTTTTTTTTATTTCAATTCAAGCTCACAGACCCCTTGTTAAGAACCCCTAGATTAAAGATTCATCTAAGACAGCGGTTCTCAAACGTTAGCTTCCATTAGAATCATCTGGAGGGCTTTGTGAAAACAGATTGCGGCCAGCCTCCTCTCCCCCAGAGTTTCTGATTCAGTAGGTCTGGAGAGGGCCCCCAAAATGTGCATTCTGAACAAGTTCCCAGAAGCTGCTGATGCTGTTGGTCTGGGAACCACACTTTGAGAACCAATGGTCTAAGTACCAGCTGAACCCCAAAAATTATTTAAAGAAATTCTATTAAAGCAGACAGAATTGGATAGAAGGGAATGCATGAAATTTGAAACCTCTTGGAATCCATTGAGTTTCTATGGAGTGCTGTTATGACTTCAGCACTATGATCAATTCTGGAGGATGAAAAACAAATACAAGACTGAGGCTCTGCCCTTTAGGAACTTACACTCTAACTGGGAACACAGCTACTATTATTACAACTATCACTGCTCCTGGCTGACAGAATATTTACTGTCTACTAGGTGCTTGCTAAGTACCTGCATTATCTCGTTTGAGCCTCACAATAAATCCAGGATATAATGTCTATAACACCTAACAAAAAAGGAAGCAGAGGCACACAGAGGTGAAATGAATTTCTGAAGGTCACTGAGCCAGGATTGTCATCATTTTGACTTCACAGATCATGCTCTTAACCCACATGTGATACATTGAAATAATGTGATCAGGAAGGAAAATGACAGGTGAAAAGAATCAGGAAAGAAAGAACAAGAGAGAAGGGATAAGGAAGGTTTCAAATGGATAGAAATATGAGACGAATCTTAGAGAATGGACAGGGGTGGCTGGTAGGGGAGGAGAGGGGAGACTAAGGTGAAGGTGGACAGGTACCATCTCTGCTTCCACTAGGAAAACCAGTCCTAGCTAAGCTGAAGACCCACTCACACATAATTAGAGTCAAAGTTGGTAGACAGAGACAGACAGGGTGGCACTGGCTGCTTTCCGAATACCAGGAGAGGCTCAGTTGGCCCAAGAGGATGAAGTCTGGCCAAGTGTCTGAGAAATGAATGATTAGGCATCCCTATATCAGGAGGTAGGAATCCCCTTCATGAGAGCCAGCTATGGATTCAGACATACCTGCATTCAAATATCTGTTTCATTGTGTATTAACTGGGGGTGTGGGGAAGACCTTAGAGAAATTACTCAACCTATCTAACAGTTTTTTCATCTGTAAAATGTGGGTGGTCATAAAGCCCACCTCATCAGATTGTTGTGAGAATTATAGAATAGTGTCTGGTACACAGGACATGCTCAAGTATTAATTGTTGAGTGATTGAATGACTCAATTAATAAGAATTAATTAACTAATTAATAATGCTCAGACACTTTGCTAAATGTTATTAACTTTTTTAATTTTCAGAACAACTCTAGAAGGTAGATACTATTTTTAATCCCCATTTTACACATGAGGCCCTGCCAGTAACTGACAACTGCAAGAGGAGGAGAGTTCACACATCCAATCCTGGCATTTTCAAGCCCCGTTGATCTCAATCGACAGAGTGAGTTGGTTCCCTGGGGCTTATGGCCTCAGGATGATGGAAGGCTGCCAGGGAGGAGGATGCTCCATAGCTGGGAACTTTGCCTTGCGCTCCCTTCCAAGCAGAAGGATCCCTCCCCTGAAAGCCACCCATATACCAGAACCTAGCAAAAAGCCAGGCCAAGGAGTCAGAGAATCTCACACCAGTCCAATAGGAAATCATCTTGATGATCATGTGCAACCTCTCCTTTTTCAGGAGAAAACAGGCCCAAAGAAATGATGTAACTCACCCAGTCATATGTCCCTCTAGGAGGTGCTAAAACTGGAATTGGTACCCCAGTCTACTCTAAAGTGTGACATTTTCTCAGACTTCTATAGATGAGGGATAATGGTCCAAAGTAGACCCGCTAAGACCTCGATAACAAAATGCAATCTGTCATTGTTTAGCCTGAGCTCAGAGATGATTTCCCATATAAACTTCAGAATCCAGATAAAGGAGCATTCACTTTTGTTGAGCATCAAGACAACATACCAGGTGCTGTGCTAAGTGCTTTACCTGCATTATCTCATTTACTATAACCCTAGAGTAAGTAGTATTTGTTTCCCCAGTTTATAGATAAAGCAGTGAAGACTTGAAGAGGTTAAGAAACTTTCCCAAGATAAAAAATACAGCAAATTCCAAGACAGTGATTGAAACCCAGGATTATTCTAGTTCCCAGAGTTCTTTCCACCTCACCATTCTGACTCCTGGTTGAAAGCTTCATCTTCTCTGGTATATTCCATGTGTCAATTTGTGGAGCATAAGTAGATATTTGATCCATTACTCCTTTAGTGCCTGGTTGCTCCCCTGGACTGCAAGCTTTATGAGAGCGGAGAGTCCAAAGGGAAGATAAACATTCATCAGATTATTGCATCACTCCCCTGACCATCCACCCTAGAGAGTGCCTCCTGTTCTCTAGCCTTTTTCTCTCTGCTTTTTCCATCAAATTGTACTCAATAGAATAGAGATACAGTCATTGCTCACCCACTCACACCTCCTTCTGGAGTAATCTGCCTTCACAGGCTAGGTTCTGTACCATGTGGTCCCAATCCCCACCCCCAACCCCACTTAGCCATAATTGATTGGCCCAGGGATAGACATATAACTCAAGAGTGGCCAATCCAGAGGCTGATCTACCCCTCTGGACTTGCTTCTAGGCTCAACAAGATGGGATGTGCCAATCAGATTATTTTGTGACTCTGAGCTAATACACACAGGGGAAGTTCTCAGTGGGCAGTGATACTGTAAGAGATAGGCAGTGATGGCAGGTGGCAGTGATGAGATCAGCCTTGAAGTTAAGAGGGAAGAGAAAGAAACAAGTAGACATGGAGGAGGGGTGTTGGAAAGAGAAGAGAACGGATGCACTGAGAAAAGCAGAGAAATGGCAGGACACCAAAGAGGAATGAGTGGCCAGGACCTAGCGTTGCCTTGTTTCATGACCTTCCTGAAGTCTGGTTTTGAAATTTCTCTAGGTTCCTAAGCACACGTGGCCTTTCCATCAGCAAACAAACAAATAAAAGCCCTCTTTTCCCCCTAAGGTAACTTGAAACTCTTTGCAACAACAATACATACATATACTTTTCCTCCAACCCATTCCCACACACCCACTATTTTGGTGTTAATGGGGGTAATCATAGATTTTAATCCATTGTCAAAGTAATTCTCAAACTTCAGTGTGTGTTAGAATCACTGGAATGCTTATTTAAAATGTAGCTTCCTGGGTCCTACCTCCAGATACTCTAATTTTGGAAGGTCTGGATAGGGACCTGGGAATATACATTTTAAGAAGCTGCCTCAGGTGATTCCAAAGCAAATGCTCCAGAAGCCCACTTTGAGAGACCCTGCATCACACTAATTTTTGTTCATCACATTGTGAGATAAATACTACCCATCCCCCATGATAATCATGACAACTAGTTAAGGTCTACATGGCTCCAGGGTGTATTGTCAGTTTTTGCAACATAAAAGAGCCACAAAACTTCAGGAGCATACAAAAATCAACACCTATTTCTCACTCCTAGGTCTGCATGTTAGCTAGGGTGGCTCTGCTTCAGATCCTCCATGTGTTTCTGGGACCCAGGATGGAGAGGCAGCAGCCAGCTGGGACATGTCCTTCTCATGGTGAAGGCTGGAAGCTCCCCAGAAGGACAAATGGAAACAAGCGATGCTCTGAAGGCCCTGGCTTAGGACTTGCACACTTCTATCCACATCCACTGGCCAAAGCAGGTCACTACACCCCTTATCTTCTGGGCAAGGACCCTAGGTCAGCCAAGCACTCCTAAATCAACGGCTACATCATTTGTTTCCATTTTCGAACCTTACATGGACTTCCACATGATGCTCCCTCCCCCCTTAGAATCTAACACTCCTCATTACTTGCTCTCATAATTTGTCCCACTGTGCTGCAACATGTAAGGACATATTTTGTGCTGATTTTTATTCGGTGCATTCTCTTTTGGGTACATCTGAGCCACTGTTCTCGCCTCTAATCTCACCTCTAAATAATCAGCCCATGCAGACATCAATGAAGTGACCTTCCAGGTCACCTGTCACCATGGGCCTGTGGAAATTCAAAGGAATAAGAATCCTCTCTTTGCTAGGGTTTGGGGGGAAGGAAGGAGGAATAATAGATTCACAATAATGAAACAGTGTCCTCACAGTTAAGAAATCCCACCCACATAAAGACACATGCACCTCTAAGCAGAAACCCTCTCTCCCATCACAAAAGCGAAGACAAGTAAAACCTTCTCCTTTCTAAGATGCTACTGCTCTAATATGTGACCAAGAGTCTAAGCCAGAGAGTCACAGGGCTGAGAGAAGGTTCAGCCCTAACTCCTCCTTTCACACACACACCCACTCAGAATGTTGACTCTCATTCACTCACTCACCAGATATTTACTGAGTGTCTGCTGTGTGCCCAGCAGTGTGGTATGTGTTAGGAATACAGAAACAAACATAAAACTGGATGTCCACAGAAGAAGAGAGACTTGAAGCAATTAATTAATTGCAGGTTTATACACAGGAGCTATACTGGGTGAAAGCGCTACAATTGTTCTACTCTTTAGCTTCTCATGAGCATTTTTCCATGCCCGTAAGGATTTTTGTTTATTGCATTTTCTAATTATAAAAGTGGGGGCAAAGAAATATTTTAACTTAAACACAGAATCATACTCCCAGGCAACTATCTATCTATAATCCACCTTTTGGGGGTCGGGGAGGGGGAGGGAAGCTTGAAGAAACCTCACTCACTTACCTAAGAAGCTAACCAAACCTAGCTTTGAACATAAAGACACCATGTCCCCAGGTGTCCCAATCGGTACCTCTGTGGCGGCTTCACATAAGATGTAGGATCCTGCTAGTTATAACCAAGATGTTGAGCCCTGCCCCTCGAGCCCACCGTGACCCCAGGGACTCAAAGGAGCATGAATGCTGGAAATGGACAAAGCTTTGAGCAACCTCGTCTTTACTTACTCAGCAAGCGAATTTCTCAACCTCACTCTCTGACATATGCAGTAATATAGCCCTAGCACAGTCCCACAATGTCCCCCGGTTCTCCTGTTAGTCCTCACCTTGGGAACCAGCCTGACCTGGCTCTGTCAGCCACCACCCTGGTCCCAACCCACGGCGCTGCTTTCTGCCCCCAAATGACCCGGGCAAGCAGATGCAAGGCTTCGGTGTTGTTCTCTCGCAGACTGCATTGTGAAAACATCCACTCCTGCTCTGCCAGCTGCATCTCTTCCCGTTTCTCTTCCCAACCCCCACATCCCTCTCTTTCTAATTATTCCAAAGAGCAGAAAGATTAAAAATTAATGCCCTGAGGATGGGAGTCAGAGATGTCATTATTTTGATTCAAACCCCAGGCATGGAAGAATGTGATCTAAGCTTCAGGAGCAAAGAAGCCTAGGATGGGTTTTGGAAAATCTTGATTAATTGGAACTCACCTCTAGGTAACCAGGGTTTTGTGTGTTGTTTTTTTTTTCCTTCCCGGTGTTCAGGTTTCAGGGGAAACCACAATGTATAACAAATGAAATCCGTTAAACATATTCAAGCAAAAATGCAACTTGCAGGCAGGGGTGTCCTGGGCTCTCTCAAACATTTTTAGCCCATTCCCTACACACCAGATTCTTGTGAATTCTAATTTAATGTTCAGAATGATGAAGCCAACGTAGCTCCTACAAGATTTGCTACACAAAAGATTTGGTTGTGTTCCTCGACTGTACATTCTAATTCAGAAAAGCAAACTTTCCTCTCGGAAGATGTGCAGCAACAAATGTTTAAGCTAGAAGGAATTCTATGTGACCTTTGGTTAACCAGAAAAGTAAACTTAAATGAACTAGCCACAACCACCACTCCCCTTTTTCATTCCCCAAATATGCCATTTAAAAGGATTTAGCCAAATAAGGAAAGGGAATCATATGATAAGAATTGTAATATATATTTGTTTTACACTTAATTGTATGCTAAGAAGTATTGTGCTAATTTAAGTGCAGGTATTTTATCTTCACCAAAGGTTTTATTACTATCATCCTACTTTTCAAGATAAAGAAGTGGAAGCTAAAAAGATTTTTAAAAATTACCAAACATAATATGGTCCCACAGTTGTATTATTAAAGATAGCAAACAACCTAGGTGATGTAGCCACTCTTTCCCCTCCAGCTTGGTTTATAAAGGAAAGGGGGTGAAACAGTACTGACCAACAGGAAAAAGCCAAGTCTAAGGAGATCAGGTAAGTCAAAGGACTTTAACAAATATGCCAGTCCCCATGCCAACACAGAATGCCAGCACTGGTGTTAGCCCTACTTACTACTTACTACTTTTTATTAGTAATTCTTGGCCATCCTTGGTGCTGAAGACTCAGTAATTAGATTGCCGGCAGCCACTTTGGGATGGAGCTGGAGGCCCTAAGTAAATTCAGTACTTACAAGCCATCCTCATGCAATTTATATGAATCTTTCAAATAGTTGGGAAGTGGCCACCTATGAGATACCTAGATCACTGTTCAACTTCAAGCACCTTTTGGTCCAAAATAACCTAACTTTTCCACCATCTTTAAAATTAGGTCCAAAGAATGGCAAGCCTTTTTTCCCATTGAAAATGAAACTAACATAACAAAACATCAGCATTTATTTCTGCTGGTTGAGGAGGGCAGATCTATTCCCTGGAAATTCCCTGACCCCAACCTAGAGAAGAAAATGACCAGAGATCTTCGTTCTCATCTGGTTATTAACAAACCATGGGACCTTGGGCAGGTCACTTCACCTGCCACACCTGGCTTATCTCATCCATCAAATGGAGATAACATCAACTTTTCAAGTATGATTGGTGCAAGAGAGCACAGTACATCCAGAGGGCATTAAACAGTGACGATTCACTGGGTTATTAGCACACAATTCTCCCAGACACAGAGGTGAGGCTCTGAACCTTGGTGACACCTGGATCCACCCCCACTGAATCAACCATGTCCAGTTGCTGGCCAAATTTTTTTCCTCAAATTCTATTTCCTTGTGTCTCTACACTTTTCCCTCCCCTTTGCCCCATCCCCAGAGTAGAAGCTCATCACCCAATGCCTAGAAGACTACACCACTGGTCTAACAGGTCTCCCAGATGCCAGGCTCCCTCTAACTTTCCACCCCTTCCTGTCCACCCCAGTTTATTCCAAAATCTTTCCAGGTGCCACTTTCAGGTCATTCCCTAACACCAAAGCCTGCAATGGTTTCTCAATGTCTACAGGATAAAATCTCAACTTCTTATATGAGTTTTCCAGCCTCTCCATTCCTTTTTCCCATCCTTTACATTCATGTGTCCATTCACTCAACAAATATTTGCAAATCACTTACCAGGCACCAGGCAGCATATTGCATGCTGGGGAATAGGCCATATTTTCCCTCAGGGAGCTTAGATTCTAGGTAGCTGTAGGCAAACTACCTTTACCCAACTTCTTTCTTACTGTTCTCCAGCATCCATCCCACAAACAGGCCCCATCCATTCCCATGGGAGCTGCTTAATTAGTCCTCCCTCCAGTGTGTTCCTCATTTGGCCCCTTAGGGACGAGCTCAAGTGCCTCCTCCTTCAGAGAAGACTTCCTTGACCTCTTCAAACCAAATAGACACTAACCTTATGTCACTGTCACTGCAGGTTGAACTGATTGACTTCCCTTAGACACTGTAAGTGCCAAGAGATCAGGGTTGTTATCTAAGTTCATCGTTATGACCCCATTGCCTCAGGCTGGCCGCCTGGCACACAGTAGGTACTTAATTTTAAAAATTGTGATGAATGAATGAATGAAGACTGATCTTGTTCTCTCTCACATTCTCTCCACTTAAATGAAGGATGCGAATTGGCCTGACCCACCATTGGCTATGTTTTCCCCCCTGTATCAGAATAGGGGCTCAAAACTTGCTGAATGTGTTGCATCTGGCTACAGTCTCTTTCCATCCTTCCTTCAATGACATGTGAAATGTGCTGTGATAGTTCCTCAGTGTCTATCCCCTGAGTATTTGTTAACACTCCCTCCATTCATGCCAGGAAGATAGGCAGACCATCCAGGCAGGGAGCTGTCAGGAGGCAGATCAACATGTAATAGTTGCTACCTCTGGCTCCAAAGGGGCAGCAGCAACACACCAACCCAGGCTGGGAGCGAAGCATTTCAGCTCACCTGGAAAGGGCTCAGGGAGAGCTGGGGCTAGAGCTGCATCATCACCTGACACGTGAGCATCCATCCGTCCAGAGCCCTAAACACGGTCAGCACCTCAGAGTGCAGATGACTAGAGTAGCAGGAAATTCCTCTAAAGCAGCTCAGTATCACCACTGGCCTGTGACTGACGTGGGGAGGGTGGTGCAATGCAGCTCTGATTTGCTGAATGATAAGGACATAGCCCCTGGGACAGCAAATGTGTTTAAGATATCATACAGGTCAGTCCCACCATAATGGAGCGTGAGTGTGTATATCCATGTATATACATACGCACACATGCAAGAAAGTTGGAAAAAATAATCTTAAAAATAAAACTCAGTTTAAAATCTAATGGCAAGGTGAAATTACAATGAGTTACTGGAAACTAGCAGACCAAAATAAGTTGTGGAAACTTGGAGAAGTCCCTTAACCACAGCTTTGCATACATAAAATGAGTTAATAATGCCTAATCAAAGGGTTTCAAGAGATCTAAATAAGTTAAAGAAAAAGAAATGCCTAGTGCATTCCCTGGCACATAAAATTGCTCAATATATGTTATTTACTTTCCCTATCCTTAGCTTTATAAATCTAATTTTTTTTATTCTTAAAAGTTAACTAAATCTAGTCAGGTGTCTTTGGGAAGATCACCTTAAAATGTGTGTGTATACTGTTTTCCTTCTGTGTCCAAAATAAATAACTGCCCTGCTCCCATTGGTACAAACCAAGTAAGAAATAACTTATGCCATGAGAAGCAGTAGAAGCTGTCATTATTTCAAGTTGCTCTAACCAAAGGGCTGTAAGCCCCCTCCTGCCACTGACTCATCCAAGCTTAGGAACATCTTAGATTCATCCCTCTCCATCAGCTAAGTATAATCACTAACTGAAATCCTCTTGCTTCTTCTTTCAAAATGTCACTCCAGTATGCTCCATTTTTTCATTCCAATCACCGGACCCAATCCAGCCTCTCTTAATCAAATGTATGATCACTGCAGAGAACCCCTAACCATCTTCTGGAATCTTATTTCTCCCTCTTCTTTCTGTAAGAGTAGACAGCAGCTTAAACCAGTCATTTTGGAAGATCAGATTCAGCTTCATAACCACAGAGAAAGAGGAATCTCAAACCAACAAATAACATTCGTTCATTCAACCAATATTTATGGCTGTACTTGTGTCAGGGGATGAAGAATTGGACAAGAGCAGGTTCTTTCCATCAACGAGCCTACGATCTGCTTCAGAGACGAGACATGTAGGAAAACAACTGAGATGTAAAGAGAAGGCAGTAAACTGCTATCCATACTTAAAGGAGATGGCACTTGAGCGAGGTAGAGAGACAGGGGGAGGATTTCTTCATGGAGGATAGGTGAAGGGTCTGGTAGGAGAGCATTCCAGGTGGATATGATGCATAAGCAGAGACTCAGAAGTGGGGAAAAAGCAATGAGAGTTTGGCAAAAAGAGAAGATTGGGGTGGGAGAGAATAGGGGAATATAATATTTACAATTCCCACTTATTGATTATTTATGATGTGCCAGGCACCATGCTAAGAACCATATAACCCTATGAATAAATACCATTGAGGAAAGAGCTCAGGGCAGTTACAGAACTTTTCCAGGTTTGAAGCTGAGGTCAACAAGACTCCAGTGAGACTCTAGCTTGTATTCATTTATACTGTAAAAGTCTGGCACAGCCTTGAGTGCCAGGGGCTGGAAAGGGTGGCCTCTTCTGAGGATGCAGTGAGAAATCACTGAGTAGGGTAGATAACAGCTGGAAGAGTCATCTGGCTAGGAGGGGAGGATGGACTGAAACAGGAGAAACTAAAACAGTGGAGCCAACCAGGAGGCTACTGCCACCATCCAGGCAAGAGTCCTGGACCTGAAACCAAGGTGGTGGCAGTGAGACTAGAAAGAGGAGACAGATGCCAGATACACTGTAGTGGAGGAGCAAGCATGGCTGATGACTGGATGAAAAGGGAGTAGACTGGGGCACGAGGGGGTGTCAAATGATTCTGAGTTGCAATCACAGGTAACAGGCTAGTGGGGGGTGCCAGTAATAAAAATGAAGAGGAGAAGGTGCTGGGGAAAGTATAATAATGCATTCCTCTTTGAAGGGCAGGGTTTGGAAACCCAGCGCAGTTCAGCCAACCCTAGACATTTTAATTACACTAAGCCCGAATTCACTCTCTCCAAAGTCATTTTTTAAAATGGCTCCAGGAGGTTTTCATGCTGACACTGACAGCCAGAATATGCTCACTAAACCACCTCTGTCACCACTCAGTCATCAAGCGTCTTAAAAACCCTGAACAATTCTTATTTTACAGTGTTCACCCTCTGTGGGAAAGCTCTGTCTGTGAAGGACAAACTTCTAAGGAGGAGTAGAGAAAAATCAATCAAAAAGTCATTCCCTTGACTGATCAATAGGTGTCTGTCAGGGACATTTTACTTCTCCCATCTCCGCTAGCTAAGTGGGTTCTTACAGCACTGAACAATACTGACCTCGCTGAGTTCTCTCTGTGGCATTTTGCAGGCCTCTCCCTCTCTGGCTTCCCCACCACCACCACCATCAACTTCATCACAAAATGTGAATTTGACAAATGCTAGGGAGGCTTAGGGAGCTGCTATCCGTATGTGGCACCAAGGTAAGTCACCAAAGGGAGAGGGGTGAGCGTCCCGAGCTCTGAGTGACACCCACCCTGCTACAGGATGCCAAGTGGACACTTCCACGTTGGAAGCCTTCCTCCTGAGCTCCCCATGGCCAGCTGCTTCTCATCATTGAGGTCTCTCCTCAAGGGACACTTCCTCAGAGAGGAAAATCCACCCGCTTGCATCAGGAAACAATCTGTGTATCTTGACCTGCATGATAGGTGCACAGGTATATAAGAGGTATAAAAATTCAAAGAACTGTACACTTAAGAACTGTACACTTTATTGGCTGTAAGTTATACCTCAATTAAAGAGACAATTAAAAATTAACAAATATGAACGCACCCCTCCCCCACTCGTCGCGCCACTTTGACCCATTTATTTTCTTTACAGCATAGGCCACTGTCTGCAAATAGATGATGTACTTATTTGTCTGACATTTACTGTGCAGAGCTGCTATCCAATAAGGTAGGCTTTAGCCACATGTGACTATTTAAATTTAAATTAATTGAAATTATATAAAATTTAAAACTCAGTTCCTTAGTCAAGCCACATTTCAACTGCTCCGTGGCCATATGTGGCTAGTGACTATGGATCTGTACAGTGTGAGAACAGAATATTTCCATCATTGCAGAAAGTTCTATTGGACAGCACTGTTCTGAAATGTAAGCTCCAGGAAACAAGAGACCTTGTCCGTCCAGTTTATACCTAGCTCCTAGAACAGTGTCTAGAACTTCATAAATACTTGTTGAATAGATAAATAAAGGAATTTTGTAATACAAAGAAATAAAATAAACAAAAAAAACAGAGCCAATAACAACCACCTGAAAACATCCTAAATGACCATCTGTAAGGGATGGGTTAAATACATTTGGGCACACCGTATAGGAAGGCCATCAGCCATTAAACCGCATAAGGTAGGTGTATATGTAATGACTTAGAAAGATATCCACACTATAATAAGTGAAAAGGCATGTTTCTTAAAAGTATGTACAAACAAATAAAACCAAAAAAATGTCAGGAATGATAAATACCATACTGTTAATAGTAGTTATTGCAGGATAGAATTAAAGACAAGAGGAATATATACACTGTAGATGTCTATAATGTTTGAATTTGTAATATGTATTTATTATTTGGGTATTAAAAAAGATTTAAACAAATTCTGTTTTCCTCTAAGTTCAGGAACAAGATAAAGATGCCCGCTTTCACCACTATTATTCAACAATGTATAGCAAGTTCTAGCCAGAGCAATTAGGTAGGCAAATAAAATAAAGTGCATCCAAACTGAAAAGGAAGAAGTAAAACTATCCTTATTCACAGATGACATGATCCAATATATAGAAAATCCCGAAGAATCTATAGGAAATCTACTGGGTCTAATAAATGAATTCAGCAAAGTGGCAGAGTTCAAGATCAACACACAAAAATTAGTCATGTTTTTGTACACCAGCAATGAACAACCAAAAAGGAAATCAAAAAAAACAATTCCATTTACAATAGTAACTAAAATAATAAAATATCTAAGAATAAATTTAATTGAGGATATAAAGGACATGTACATGGAAAACTACAAGTCATTGTTAAAAGAAATTAAAGAAGGTCTAAATAAATGGAAAGATATCCTATGCTCATGGATTGAAAGTCTTATGTTGATTTACAGATTCAACATAATCCCAGTCAAAATTCCAATCCCTTCTTTGCAGAAATGGAAAGTTAATCATCAAATTCAAATGGAAGGGCAAGGGACCCCAAATAGCCAAAAACATCTTGAAAAAGAAGAACAAAGTTAGAGGGCTCATACTTCCATAATTCAAAACTTATCACAAAGCTACTGGCACAAGGATGATGTATAGACCAATGGAAAAGAATTGAGAGTTCAGAAACAAACCCACACATCTATGGCTACTCAGTTTTTAACAAAGGTGCCAAGTCCACTCAATGGGGAAAGAATAGTTTCTTCAAAAAACGGTCCTGGGAAAATTGGATATCCACATGCAAAAGAATGTAGTGAACCCTATTTAACATGACATACAAAAATTAATTCAAAATGGATCACGAACCTAAATATAGGAGCTAAAATTATAAAACTCTTAGAAGAAAACATAGAAAGATATCTTCGGGAGCTTGTGTTGTACAATGGATTCTTAGACTTTACACCAAAAGCACAAGCAACAAAAGTAAAAATAGATAAATTGGACTTCATCAAAATTTAAAAATTTGTGCATGAAAAGATATTATCAAGAAAGTGAAAAGACAATCTACAGAATGGGATTATCCAGAATGTATAAAGAACCCCTGTTATTCAACAACAAAAAGACAACACAATTTTTTAAAAAGGCATTTTTAAAAGTAGACATGGGGAGCAGAAGTGGCTCGAGCTGTTGAGCGCCTGCTTCCCACATGGGAGGTACCAGTTCCTGGTGCAAAAAAAAAATCCAACGCAGGGGAGCCAGTGTGGCTCAGTGGTTGAGCTCCAGCTTCACAATATGAGGTCCCAGGTTCAATCCCCAGTCCCTGATACCTCAAAATAAAATAAAATAAAATAATTTTTTTAAGTAGACATTTCTACAAGAAAATATACAAATAACTAATAAGCACCTGAAAAGATGCTCAACATCATTAGCCATTAGGGAAATGCAAATCAAAACCACAATGAGATACCACCTCACACCCACTAGGATGACTGTTATTTTTAAAAATGGAAAATAACAAGTGTTGGAGAAGATGCAGAGAAATAGGAAACCTCACACGTTGCTAGTGGGAATGTAAAATGGTGCAGCCACCGCGGACAACGATTTGGCAGTTCCTCAAAAAGTTAAACATAGGATTACCATATGATCTGGCATTCCCACTTCTAGAGATATACCCAGGAGAACCGAAAGCAGGGATTCAAACAGATATTTGTATACCAATGTTCATAGCAGTATT
This sequence comes from Cabassous unicinctus, assembly GCA_029593785.1. Taxonomy (NCBI): domain Eukaryota; kingdom Metazoa; phylum Chordata; class Mammalia; order Cingulata; family Chlamyphoridae; genus Cabassous; species Cabassous unicinctus. Next base: position 38,745 of record JAQZBX010006203.1, on the reverse strand, counting down.
ATTTACAATAGCCAAAAGGTAGATGTAACCTAAGTTTCCATTAACAGGTGAATGGATAAACAAAATTAGGTATATCCATACAATGGAATATTAGTACTATAAAAAGGAATGAAGTTCTAATACAGGCTACAACATGGATGAACCCTGAAGACACCATGTTGAGTGAAATAAGCCAGACACAAACAGATAGATATTCTGTGATTTCACTTGTATGAAATAATTAGAATATGCAAATTCACAGAGACAGAAAGTAAAATACAGGTTACCAGGGGCAAGGGGGGAGGGCAGGAATGCAGAGTTACTGCATAATGGAAGTAAGTTTCTGTTTGGGGTGATAGAAAAGTTCCAGTAATGGATAGTGGTGATTGTAGCACAACATTACGAATGTGATTAATACCACTGAATTGCATACTTGGAAGTGGTTGAAATGGAAAATTTTATTATATAATAAAATATATATATATATTTATGGAAATTATAATATATATATGGAAATATTTTATTATATATAATTATAGAGCTACATATATATATATGCACAATTTAAAAAGAGAGAGAGACTAAAAAGACAATGACAATTAAATGCAATACATGATCCTGGATTGGATCTAGTGATGGAGGAGCAAATGCCCAAAAGTACCTTATTGGAACAATTGAAAAAATGCTTTATATCAATGTTAAATTTCTTTAACATGATTACTAGGTAGATGATAGATGATAATAACTAGGTAGAGATAGATAATGATGAAGATAGATAGATGATAGATATATAAAAGAATATATAACAAATGTGACAAAATGTTAAAAGCTGATAAATCTGGGTATGTAGGTAGGGGTATATTGGAGTTCTCTGTATTATTTTTGTGTTATTTTTTTCAACTTTCTTGTAAGTTTAATTTTAAAATAAAGAGTTAAAAAATTAAAGCACATACACCCTTCTGAAAATGGGGGAGGATATATGGAAACTCTATTTTCTGCATGATCTTTCTGTAAACCTACAACTTCTATAATAAAAAAAGAAGATGTAATACCAATTCTGTACAAACTTTTCCATCAATTTGAAGAGGAGGGAATACTTTTCAACTAAGTCTATATTGTCAGTATTACCTGATATCAAAACCAAATAAATGGATGAATTGTATGCTTTATTAATATGTATCAATAAAATTGATTTGTTAAAAAAAAAAGACAGTATAAAAAAAGAAAGTTCCATACCAATTGTTCCCATGAACATAAATGCTAAAATTCAAACCAAAATTTTAGCAAATTGAGTGCAACAATACATGAAAAAGATAATACACCATGACTAAGAGGAGTTCATCCAGGAATGCAAGGTCAATTTAACTTAGAAAATCAATCAATTTAATTCACCTTATTAAACAAACTATAAAATCCATGTGATCATCTCAATACAAGTAGAAAAATCATTTGTCAAAATCCAACTTGAAAAAAAATTTTTTAATCACATACAGTCTTCTGAGAAAATGAATAAAAGAAACTGCACATTGCAGACTGTCCCAAGAACATAATGAACATTATAAAAATATTTACCAAGTGACAAACTCTTTACTAGATTTATTTCATTTAATCTTAACTATATCCATGTAATTAGATACCATTGTTCTCTGTTGAAAATGTTGAATTTGAAGACCAGAGAGGTTAAACAGCTTTCCCAATCTCAGACAGCTAGCACATCCTAGAACTGGCATTTGAACCCAGTACTCAGTTTCTACAGCTGTGGCATGCTTCACTGCATGAGCCACTTACACAGAGAAAGCACAGGCAAATACCCTCAGAAATTCTAAGATCACATATGAGCCCTGAACTACCACTCCATGCAGACAGAACCCCCAAATAAGAGCCAGGCTATAACGAGGAGCATGAAACCCACTAAACTCTAGAGAAAGTGGCTTTTGCTGCTCAGGGCAGTAAAAAAATATAGCAAAATTGAAGCTAGCTGCTCTCTCTCTGCCTTGTCTCCCCTGATTTATCCCACAATTGTCCTTCCCTGAATATCTCTTGCATGCGCACACTCTCTCTCTCCCCCTCCCTCCCTCCCTCTCTCTCATACACACAGGCACACACACACACACACACACACACATAAATGCCACGAGGGTTTGGTGCCCATAAATGCTTGGTGACTTAAGCATGCTGGTGGAGATTTCCCAGCTCCCCAGCAGATGCCTCGACTGTGCCTTTGTTGCATTTTTAGCCAATCCCCCCTGAAGAGTAGTTTTCAGCTCTCCCAAGGTATTGAGCCAAAACGCTGAAGAGTCGCCTTTCAGCTTCATGGACAAGACATTCCAGGCTGCATGCCGGGAGGCCTGTTTAACTTCACACTTGATGCAAATGGGGAGTGTGTTTACCCACAAACGCTCACACACACACACCAACAGAAGCTGCTGCAGTAGCAGTATTTCTAGATGCCAGAAACAGTACTCACGCAATATGGAACTCAATCACAATGCATATCAGAAAATATATATATACATAATTCCTCCTAAGCAAAGTTTCCACCATTGCCTGGAGAATTCAGTAGGAGATGAAATGTAATACTCTATTAAGCCTTATTTTGCCAGCACACGTGAGAGCTCACCCAAGCACGGAGGGTCATTAAAATGGATCTTACATATATCATTATAAATTTAATAATCGCCATGACGGCTAGAGTTCAAGTTAAAATGAATGTCAGCTGAGCATGACCAATTGATGTTACCCCAGCTGCCGCAGAGTCTCACTTGGGGTTATATTCTACTTCCAGAGGCTCCATGGTACATGTGGACCCAACACAGCCAGAGCCAAGAACAGATGGGAAATGCAGACATCCATACCTAGCCAAGGAGAGGCCATCATAATTGCATATTATCTTGGAGTATCAGTCCAATTAAAATTTTCTACAGTGTCAGAGGTCCCAAATGTGCCTTCGCAAAGTGTCTGGATATCAAACTTGGCCAACACTTAATAAAATGCAGTCAATCCTGGGTTCTGTTCATAGTAATTACCGATTTTCCTCTACCTCTCAGAAAGCTTCTGAAGAAATAGGAGCAGATAGGTCCAGTAGGTTGTGTACTTAAGAAATCAACCACCACAAAACAAATCCCACTTATCTAGGCTCCTAAGATATCAAGCATTCTTCCTGCATGATGGTGAATGCAGTTTCAAGAGTAGATTTTTTCTTTTTTAGGAATAGAGTCCATATGTTTTAAAGAATGTAGTTTGTTTAAATTTATTTTTATACTTTGAAAGTTAGAGCAAAACCCAGCACCAAATCCTTTTTCCAAACAAACCAAACCAAAACAACAACAACAACAAAATATCTAAGGAATAGAAGGTCAGTTTTCACCTCCCTACGTATTTCACACTGAGAAGAGTCGACTTTGAGACTCATGAGGAGAGGGGGTACTCCGTGTCACAAGGAGAGAACCCAGATTTTTTTTTCACTCATACACATTTCAAAGGACATGTCAAAAATTATTTTCAAAGTCACACAGACTCTGACTCCTATTTGAGCTGTATTTAACTCTTGCCATCTCTGGTCCTCATCGTTCCCCTGGAGAGTAAAGAGATACAGCTTCAGCTCTCTTTAAGAAGACAACCAGCCATTTGACACTACTCCAGAACATGTCTGCCTTTTAAAGACAAGTTGAACTTTAACTTGTAGACACAGGTCCTGGGTGACTGCAGCTTTCAGACCCATGACAGCAAATGACCTACACTCAACAGGCCATTTTAAATGGCTGTGACATTCTCACAGATGGGGCCAAAGAGTGGAGCAGGATATGCTTTTGATCTGTAAACGCAAGAGAATAACTCACACTGAACCACATTTCCAAAAGGTGCTGAGTGTACATAAATCCCAAAGGGGTCTTCAGTACAAATAAACTCTTATCTGGCTTTGAGAACACCAACATTTTTTGTTGCCACCCTTCAGTTGAAGCCTATAAATCTTTGCCTTTCTGGCTCCTATGATTGAATTTTTTTTCCTTTTCTTTATTTCTTGCCTTGCCCAACAAGTCAAGGCAAAAGTCCAGCCCCAGCACATGGAAAATCGTGAGCCTCCACCCTGCCTCTCTAACCAAAGAATGACAAACCAGCATAGTCGATGGACCACGAGATCTCTGATGACCACCTGGGCTCCCTGACTCACACCCAGCAACTCCAGCACCATAAACCAAGCGACCGACAAAGCTCTGCCACTTACCCTCTTTTGATCTTCCAGTCCATGGGTAACTGGCTTTCTCTTCTGCTGTTGGCTGAATTCAGAAACTGATTCCATTTCCCAGGAAGAAAATCCCCCTCTCTCCTTCAGTGATGCTTCCAAATCCACAGAGGAACAAAATAACCCTGGCCAAAGTCATGCATGCACACCGCCAGACACAGCTCCTGCCAGCCCAGGAAATCAGTGCTACCTCTTCAAAGGTCTTCCCGACTTCCTAGAATCCACTCGGGAAGCTCACGCACCATTGCTGCCTTAGCAATGAGGGTGGCTGCTGCCGGCATGGTGAGAGCTGGGACGCTGGGTTTTACTTCAGTTCTGAGACTCCCTTCCCGAGAGCCCAGAGGACAGGTTTGGGCAAAGATGAGTCCATAGCCTGGGGCACGGGCCACATCACTGCCCCAGAAAGCCTTTCCTTCACTGCCTCCTTGGGACGGATAATTTATATGTCAATAACAATGTAAATGGGCATTTAATCCACCGCACTGATAACATCCACATCCCTCTCCAGCAGCCTCTGACTCCCATAAATCACCACAACCGCTGCGCGGAAAGCCGCCCCTCACAGATCTTGCGAGCGTTCATCACAGAGGTTGCTCGTCTCCCAGGCTGTCATCTTCCTTCATGGAGTGAGACCCATACCTGAGGAGAAAACGTTCAACCATCAGATTTCCCTTTTGTGGAGAAGTACGGGTTTGCACAGTCTTCCCCACCATCTGGAGCCACAGAGAGGCCTAAATCAAGCAGCAGCCGGTGATCTTCCTCCAAGCCTCTCGCTCCTCTGAACACTTCCATGGATAAGCAAGCTCGGGGAGCCTCGTGGGCCCCCACTTCCCATAGCAAGAGGACCCTGTTCTTGAAATAAGCACACCGGAGCTGGAAATGAGTTTTCTTTCAGACCTGAATGGGGTGCATCATCATAATAATAAAAATAAGGCACCAAGGTATGATGAGACAGGGAAGCAATGGTCTGTGAAGCAAAAAACATCAACATTTTTCCCCCAATTACAGCTGCAGGAGGCAGCATATGGCAGGCAAGACACCAGGGTCCGCTGAGGAGGTTGAAAAGGAGCAGCCTAGATCATCAGAGGGCTGCAAAGCGACTGAGCCACGAAGCCGCCTTCCCTTCCAGGGAACCTGCAGGCAGAGGAGGCACCCAGTCACCTCCTGGCTGACGTCACAGAAGCTCGGAGGGACAGGGAGGGAGGAGAGAGGAGGGGACCTCTGCACCAAGGAAAACATTTGCACTGGGTGTGCCCTTCCAGGAGTGGTCAGAGGGGTGGGAACACATCCGAGAATCCCCACGAAGATACATAAATAATCATTGATTCCTCCTCCCCTAACACCAGCACCACCAGGAAACAGAGAAAAAGGACAAAACCCTTTACTAAAAGGCACTAGTCTCTTGCCAGCATTTCCAATCAAAACTCTAGCCATTCTACAATTCAGGCTGCGCCAGCCTCCGGGAGAACTGAGGCCAGATCCGGCCACAGCGGGCACCCGGCAGAAGCTCACAGGCCCCCCCTCGCAGCTGCCCTGACCGGTGGCTACTTTGGAATAGGGCCGAAGCCGTCCCCCACCACAAAAGGCTGAGCTGAAATCCAACAGCTAGAAAGCTGGGTAGGCAGGGATTCCGTTCAGCTCCATGCCAAAGCAAGTTCAGAGGCAGAAATGAGACTCAGCCACAAAGAGCTTGTGAGGAGGAAGAAGACAGGTGGATGCTTGGGAGAGAAGCCGCACAAGGGCTGTAACTTCACAGTTTACACAAGGTGCACACTGAAGGTTATGCCACACCCCATCCAACACTCCAGAGCAGATTTCTGAAGGGAATTCATGAATCACAAATGTTGAGGATTTGGCAAGAAGTGATGAGGAGTGGAATGTCCAGAAAAGGACACTTAAGGGCGGTTGACATTAGAGGCAGCGTGAGTGAAGCCCTCTGCCAGCCCAGGAAATAGCTGAGCTTCCAGAGAGAGGCAGGCACCCTCTGGTTGCTCTTCACCACAACCTCTTCAAGGGATGCCTGCAAAGGTGAAACCTCAGATTCATGTTCCAGATTGGAATGCAAATAAGTTCAGGCAAACTAGCTCCAAGTATTACACTTTCCTGAATTTAAACTAGAGGACTTAGGCAGATGTAGATTTGAATCTCAACTCTGCAACTTACTGTGTGGCTTTGGGCAAGGAACTTAACCTCTCTGAGTCTGTTTTCTCCTCTATAAAGTGGAGATAAGGATAATGATTGGAAAGATCAAGAGACCATCAGAGACTCTACAGAGACCATACATACAGAAAGATCAAGAGACCATACAGAGAATAAGTAATCAAAAGATAACAACTGCTAACATTTATTGAATACTTGCTATATGCCAGGTAGATGGCTACTGTTTTACATATTCATTCATTCACCAAATATCTGTAAAGGGCTTGCCGTATGCCAGTTACCTTGCTTCAATTAAGGATTCTTAGCCCCATTTTACAGATAAGCAGTTAAGTAACTTGCCTAAAGTCATACTGCTAGGAGGTTGTGGGACTGGAATTCAAACCCAGATCTGACTTCAAAGTCACTGCTCCTTTTCACTGGCAAGAGCACTGTTACTTGGCTTTTCCCATGCATTCTGTGTCCAGAGTCCACACTTGTTACAGCTCCTTGGCTCTGCTCATGATTAATAATAAAAGAAAAATCACAGGGTGCCAAGAAGGGTCTCCTGCTTGGAAGGGCCTTCTCCAGAGGGTCTGCTTCATTCGCCACTGCGGGCTCTCTTCTATCTGAGAACAGCCCTGCACTCTGCACCAGACCCCAGTGCTGGAGCTCACTCCCGGGTGAGACCCTGTCACATCCTATCACACCAGCAGGCGCACATGCCCCAAGTGTACATGAGGACAGACGCTCTCGCCACAGAAATACCTCCCTATCAGCGGGGGAGTGGGAGCATGTTCAACACCTCCTGTGAGGCTTTTGTTTTTTTCTGGGAGTCAGTCTCCACCACTTCTGGGGCTCTTGCTGTCCTTGTGCTGGAGCCAGGGTGGGGAGGGGTTACAGAAGTAAGGGAGAGGAGCAAGGATGCTGCTGTCAGTTGCCATTTCCAATCTGTTTCCTGACTGGGGGCAGGGGGAAGGGACTTTGCGAGAGCAAGTCCTGATGCAAAATTCCTGTTTTCTCACCTCCTGGAGAAAACTCAGGATGTTTCAATACACTTTAATAAAAAAGACTATGGCAGGACTAAGAGAATATTTAACTGAATGGTTGAGAAGTCAAAATGTTTGCTGGATTGATCCTTAAATGCAGCAATATATCAGAAGCTTCTCCTCTCCATGTCATAAGTCAGCCAGGAGCAGTTGCAAGGGAAAAGGGGATCAAGGAGAAGGCTGGACCAGACTGCACCATAAAATGGGGCGCTGGGACGTGGGGGGCTTCTCTGTGAAGTTCAGAAAACAAGCCCAGCGGTATTGAAGACATCCTGAACACAATGCCAAGGGTTTCTCCTGCCTGGTCCAAAAACAGACCCCACGAGGTTCCAACCTCCCATTCTACATCTGCCCAAATCCTCCCTGCCTTCTGGTCATTCCCAGGGGAAAAAAAATTAAAGACTGGTTTGGAGGTAGGACCCAGGAAGCAAGGCGCCAGAAAAGGATCTAGTCTCAGATGTAGACACATCCTTCGGAGAGGCCCACTGGGGTCCCTTCTGGCAGTAAAACTCTGTTCCCTGGAAAATGCCAGTTTGGAAGTCCAGGTGCCAGACAAGCCACAGGCCAGGCCTTCCCAGGTAGAATGTACTCGTTCCTTCTTCCTGGGTGTTGGAATTATGAGCTCATTTTTAATGTTTTGGCAAAACAGCCTTTTTAAATTCTCCAAAGTTTTCAAAATTGGGCAAAGCCCCATTTGGCCTTCTCCTCACTCCTGTCCCTCTGTCTTGCTGCCCCTGTCCCCCTCCCCCAAATTTCCTCTCCCCAGGTGGCTGCCAGGACTGGGGAGACTGGCTTTAAACCCGACCTGTTTCATCTTATAACTTGGAGTTAAGCTTCTGAAACAATGGTACAACCATATTTTGAATGGGCTAATTAACACTCATCACCAACACAGCATTTTTAATTAGTCTTTGGTGCCAATGGGGGAAACAGAGGAGCTTCTTGGAGACCTAGCCTTTCATTATTCAATCAATAAATAAGTTGTATAAGATGTAAGAAAGAGAGCCAAGGAGGGATGATGGTTTACGGACTTGATTTTTAATTTGGGGGCTTTCTGGCCCCAAAAGAAGTCCGCCTAGCTGGCCACTTCTGCTAAGCCACCGGGGCGGGCTGACCCAGCCAACAACCCCAGCGCCTTTATCTGCTCCCGGCGAGCGGAGGAGCATGCTCCCGCCTCTTCTCTGAAGAAAAGAAAGGATCACACACAAAAATAAGTCACCGGGGCCCCAGCTGGGCGGCACAGGCCGCCGGGATCCCTTTGCTTGCAAGAAAGGACCCGGCTCAGCGGAGCGCACACCCGGGAGGCGCGGCTGCTCCCCTCGCTCCGGCGCCCCCTCCCTGCCCGCCACCCCCGCCCGGCCGCCGGCGGCTACTGGGCACCCAGAGCGTGGGAGAACGAGTCAGGGAACTAGAGGCCCAGCCTAGTTGCCTCCAGCTCGGATCCACCTACACATATAACAGAGATATGGCCAGACACAGACACAGTGAAGGGACTCAGAAGCAGACTGATACAGGCATAGTAGACAGTGGCAGACATCCAGACATACACACAGACTTACAGACACACATAGACCTACACACACCAGATACCTTCGGAAGCTCAGATCCCACCTACAGAGGGATACACACAGGCAGGTGCCAGACCTACACTGAGAGACATACATGGCAAGAAAACAGAGGCACAGGCAGAAAACACACATACACACAGGCTCATAGATACAGCAAAAGACAAGCACGCAGAGAGGCGGGACACAGACACAAACCCAAAACACATAGAGACACCGACAGAAGGATCCACAAATTCGGCCATACAGACACCAGCACTCGGAGAGCGTTCACAGACACCCACTCCAGCAGCCCACACAGAGGGAACCAGATGCAGGGATACATCCAGGGATAGAATCATGCAGGGTGGGGGGGACTCAGACACACATAAACAGAATACACCCAGAAACACAGGAACACGCACAAGGAGACAGACCCAGCCTAGGGCATGCACAGCGAGAGGAACACACCCCCACTCCGGATGGGGGCGTGTGCAGCGTCGCCTGAGACCCGGGAAAGTGTGCCCCGAGCTCGGAAAGCAGCGCCTCGGAGCAGCGCGCGCTCGCCTCGCCTGGTCTGGGGAAGTTTCCCAGCGCATCTCCGAACAAGGGGCCGCGGGTCGTCGGCGCGCGCGGGTCCCTGTGCGTCCCAGGCTCCGTCTCTGCGCTATGGCGGGGCGGCTTCGGGAGGCCCCAGGCCCTACACCGGGGCTCTGGGGCGCAGGTGTGGCCCCCGTGCCTCTTCCTGCGGGCCCGGGCCCCTCCCGGCCCACAGCCCTCGCGCTCGCCCTGCCCGAGCCCCCGGTGTCCAGCTGAGAGCATCCCCGAGTGCTCTTCTCCCTGCCGGTCCCGCTGCGCGGCAAACTTTCCCCTGGCCGGTCCCGGCGCAGGACGACCCGGTCCAGCCCAGCCCCGGGGACGAGGCGCTGGGGGCTCCTACCTGCGCTCACGCCGGCTTCGCGGAGCCTCCTGCAGCCGGTCTAGCACCGCACTCCGGCCCGCGCTCCTCAGCGCGGCCGCCGCGGCTACAGCCGCTCCTTGCCCTCCCGTTACCCGGGAAACCGCCTCCTCCTCCCTCCCGCCAGCCAACCAGCGCCGTTCACATGGCGCCTCGCAGCCAATCGGCGGCCTCACCATCCCGGTCCCCTTCAGGGTGCCGAGCCCTTTCCCAGGCTCGGGGACCTGAGAGAGAGGCAGGGCCCTCTCGGAAGCTGCTGCTGCTCGCTGGCGGACCCCGAGGGGCAGGGAGAGTCTCCTGGTCCCGACCCTTAGCGCCCTCCTGCTGCGGGACAGGAGACGTACCTGACGCTTCAAGTATCGCATCCCTGGAGAACCCAAATCTAGTTCAGCCTTCTACTAAAACCAGGAATCCTCTGAACAGGTTCCCGTTAGGGAGCTGTCCAGCCTGTATGTGACTATATCTCCTCACGGAGCGCTTGCTATCTCCTAAGACGATGCTTAGTGCCTTCCCTGATGCACAGCTCTGATGTTATAAAGAGCAAATTCTTCATAACACGGAACTGAAATCTGCCTCCATGCCAAATCCCACTTCTACGCTCTTGAACACGCTGCACAAGGATGCCTCGCTCACCTAACAGCCCAGCCTTCAGAAAGTAGAAGGCAGTGCAAACTACCTCCCAGTGGAGCCTTCTCCTGGCAGTTCATTCGTTGTCTTCCATCTTCTCCCAGGGGCATTTTGAAATTGGAGAAACATGAGCTTAGCTTGTGTCCCTCTACCCCTCTTTCATGAAGCCATCTAGTGTTTAAGTACCCAGATTGTGGAAATCTCAAATAAGACTTTGCAAATAAGACTTAAACTGCTGAACACAAAAAAATCCTCTCATCTCCTAAGTTGAGGGCAGGTCCCAAAAGATGAAGTAAAGGGGTAGACTATACTTGTCTAGAGAGGACCTAGAGTGGTTACTTCTCTCTGAAGACCTCACGTTACCTGATATCATCCAATCGAAATTTGCCCCATTGCATGAAGTACCCAAGGTTCTTGAGAAGGCAAGGGGTCTTGGCAAGGAGAGAAGGCCAGATCACAAATACCATCAAGCTACAAAGTCTGTCCACAGTCACAGGCAGGTCTTTCCAGACCACCACCTGGTGAGGACCTCATGACCCCAGACAGCTCACTGGAGCAGGAGCTCAAGACACAGGCCAAAGCAGATATGCTGGTCCTGCCACTGGGCCCCTGGTTGGGTGGTAGAGGAGATCCAGGCTCAGGAAGGAGGGGTAGTGCACGTGTATGCCATCCGAGCACAAGGGATTATGAGGACAGTGCCAATCACCACGCCCCATGCCAGATGGTGGAAAGGGGGCTGGAACCTCCTTTTATTGAAGGCAGAGGGCTCAGCTGCAAGAATGCAGAGGTGGCAGAGGTGAGGGAATTGAGTTGTTCCGAAGGAAACTTATGCTTATGCTCACCCAAACACATATACATGCATTCCACTCCTGGGTCTTGCTTCAGAGGGGCCCATTGAAATTGGTCATAAGACAGAACTGAAAAATGAAAACCTAGCCAATTCCTACAAGTCACTCTGAGGTCATGCAAGGAAGAAGAATATTGGGGGCTGATGGGGGGTGACATCCTGCATCTGTCTGTAGGGAGTGTGGTATAATTAGAAGAACACAGAGTCAGACAGCCTGGGTTGGAATCCTGTCTCCATCATTTATCAGCTGTATGATCTTGTCTCTGAACCTAGATTTCCTCATCTATAAAACAGGGAGACTAATATTCCCCCTTACAAAGATGTTCTGAGGATCAGATGCGATCATGGATGTGCACATGCTTTGTAAACAAACGTGTATTTTGAAGGACTTTTACCAATAGACCCAGTTTACCCCTTCCCAGAGCAATGAGGATTTGCCAGGCAAAGCCAGTGGCTAGATTTATAACCTGACCACGAGCCTCTCAGGTTATTGGTACATGTGTGTTCATTTCTCCAAGTCTGGTCCAAGTAGGCCTTGGCTTATTTTCACAGATGGTTTCAGTGCACCACTCTAAGTAACCACCTTCCACCTAGTAGCAGTGAGCAAGCTGGGGAGCAGTTTCCTGAAATAGCCAGCTGCCTTTCTTTCCTGCCACCATGCCCCCTGCCCCAGTCCCCACCCATGCACTAGGATCCAGCATGACAGAGTCTGTTCTATAAGGATTCTGAGTGTGCTCTCGCTCTCTCACTCTCTCCCACACACACACATAAATGCACACTGTGATTCCAAATGAGAGTTACTGTGGTGACAAAGGCCTTAACACTTACTGCCACCTGCCAAGACCATTTTTTGCCTCAATTAAGGATGCGCAGGTGGAAAAAAAAGTTATATCCTATCTCCCATCTAGGATTCTAACCACAAATCTGTCCCTATCACCTGGAGAAAGGGCTATTTTGATGATAAAACATTCAATTTCAAAGACATCAACAGACAGGAACCAGAATGTAACCAGGTCTCCCAGAAATTAGAATTGCAAGCCTAGGGACCAGAGCTACTCTCTCCATGCCTTCAGGAAGGGATGACAGCTTCTCTTACATCCTTTTCTGCTTCCTCATGGCTCAGTGTGGCTGCCAGTCTCAAGTGTCTATATCAGGATCTCTCAGTGCAAACACCCAATACATCTCCTACAGCCTCTGGGACTTAGTTCAAATTCACACAAGAGAATCTGATTGGTTGTTGACTTCTCAGCCAGATCAGGGGTCAATGTCTTGTCCAATCAGCAGGGGCAAATAGGAAAGAGACCTATGTATGGTTAGACAATGTTAGACATTTATAACACATGGAGAAATGGAAGTAAGCAACGGTGCTGACTCCTAAGTCGGATCCCCCTGCACCTCAGTTTCCTTGCCTACAAAATAAGAGTTTCCATGATGCTCTCATTCAGAGATAGGGAACCCCTGAAAGAAGAATATTGTGAAGCACTTTAGTAAATTAAAGCATGTTCATTTTTCTTTAATTTAAGGAAAATATTTCGTTCAAGAAGACTCAAAGGAAAAGTCCCCAGTCTTAGGCCTCTGGTAAGCAGGCCAGGTTTAGTAGATTCAGGTCAGATGCTATCTTACATGTGCTGGACCTCAGAGAGGTAATGTCTTATGTGCAAAAATGTTCTTCTCCCATGGTTTTAGCCCTCTTTGAACTGAGCACAGAGCCAGTTGGCCAGCAGATCAGGAAAGGAGATGGAGAATGTGCTTTCCCACTCTATCTTTTTAGAATGGTGAATACTCATTCTCTCTGGAGGACAAAAACAAATGTCACTCTAAGAACTACCCCCTCCCCAAGTCCTTGGCAGAATTAGTTGTTCTCTCCTCTGGAATCCCATAGCATTTTGTACTCATCTCTCACAGCATTTGCCCCCGTCATACCACCATCTTCTCTTTTCATGTTTATCTCCTTACTTAGTCATTCACTCATTGATCATTCAATCCTGCAACAAATTTTATAGCTCAATAAACATTTATAGATACAGCAGTGAACAAGGTAAAGAAGGACCCTGCTTTCATGGTGGCAGTGGAAGAAGATGGAAAATAAACACATGTTTAATCAAGATGATTTGAGAGACTAATTAGAGCTCTGCCAAGAATAAAAATAGGATGGTGTGATAGGGAATGACTAGGTGGCTACCTTCCACTGGGAAGTTGTAGGTTACTTCTTGTAGAAGAAATTTAAACTGAGATCTGAATGATGAGTAGGATCCATCCGTGTAAGAACATTCTGGGCAGAGGAAGCTGCTAACACGAAGGCCATGAGACAGACGACCCAAGGAGCAAGCACGGTGTGCTCCTGGAGTGAAAAGGTCAGTGACACTGGGGCACAGCTACCGAGGGGGAGGGCAGCACAGTATGGATTTGGAGAGTAGACTGGGGTCAAATCACATGGGGCTTGTGAGTCCATCGAAAGGAAATCAGCTTTTATTCCAAATGCTTCTGAAAGCCCTGGGATGTTTTTGTGTTTGAGATTGACATGATAGGATTTTTTTATTTAATAGATCACTCTGGCTACTGAATGGAGAATGGATAAGAATGAAAACAGGGAGTTCACTTAGGAGGCAAGAATCCATTGAACCAGGATGGTAGCAGTGGAGATGAAGAGAAATGGATGGAGTTGAGAAATACTTTGGACCAGAATCACCAGAACTTCCTAATGGCTTGGAGATCAAAGGACACAGGAATCAAGTATAATTCCTAGATTTCTTTTATTTGAGCTACAAGGAGAGCTTCCTCAATGCAGGGATTATCTCTTATTTCTCCTCCTTGTGCTCTGCCCCTGGAAAAGAACCAAACATATTAGATGCTCAATGAACATTTGAATGGATGGATAGATGAATGAGTTAATTCTTTAGAAACACCTTGTTCATATCAGGTTGGGGAAAGCAAGTCTGTGGGGTACCTGGGATGGGGGAGTAAACTCTCCTTCTCTTTTCTATACCTCTGTGTGATGCCAGCTTTATTCTTGTCCAGCATCCATCCTTTCCTTTAAGACTTAGCCCAATTTGTTTCCTCCTACATGCCAAACTAACCTCATTCTATACTCCTTACCCTGCCTGCTCCATCTACACACATTCTTAAATTTATGGTACATTTTATCCCACCCGATTATGCTTTCTTGATCCTTCTTTCATGTAGTTGATAAATACCTAAGCCAAGAATTTTGTGTCTGTCCAGTATGATCTCAGTGATGAGAACAAAATGAAGACTCAGAGATCTCAGAGAAGACACAAGTGTTTGCATAAATAACATAGCATCTGGTCCTCATTCAGAGCCTGCGTGCTCTTGGTTTACTTACATTTTTAATGGGGCTGGTTATCTAGTTTCCAAGCTTAGAGCAAATCAGAGGAAAGAACTGATCCCTACCAGCTAGCAAACAGACAGTTGTAAGAAGTAAGAGGGGACAATCTGACAGCAAGAGAGGAGACCAATAAAGTTCTGAAAAATTAAACAAAAATCCAGGCAATCTGGGATTATTTACTAAATGGACAATCAATCTTACACATCTCATCTATTCATTTAGCTGTGTGGACCCATCGTAATGCTGGCTCTGAATTGTACAAAGGTCTTACCAGGCAGGGAAGATTTTAGTATGCTAAAAGGCATTTCATATCAATTGCCTAAATGAAATTTAATGAACAAATTCAGGGCTATTAAAGAAGTTCAATTGTCCAAAATGAGTTGAGTTCTAGAGAGCTAATATTTTGTACTGATAAAACTATTAATTACAATTTATTGAGCAACCCTAAGACGTGCCAGTTGCTTTAAATACTTGACTTCATTTAAGCTCCACAGTAACTCTACACAATAGGAACTGCTATTGTCTTCATTTTATAGAGGAGGAAACAGGTTCAGAGGGGTTGAGTAACTTGCTTTTGATCACAAAACTAGTTAGTGGCCAATTTTTTTTACAACCAAATCAAAAGCTGAAGGAGAGAATAGACAGTGTCTATTCTTTTTTTATTTCTCTTAATGTTCAGCATAGATCTGGTTATACAGGAAGTTCTCAAAGTAAGGGCTCGGGAATCACTCATCCATCAAATTTGTTCCAGGAATTGTGCTAGGGGCTGGAGCTACACTGGAGAGCAAGCCAAACCCAGATCCTGTCCTCAGGGTAGGGTAGCATGAAGAGCGGTTTAAAAAACAATTTGTTGTGATCCTACTAAATACAAATCGTATTCTAGATCTTTTGGAAAACAGCTAAAGTTTTACTCTTGAAAACGATAAATGCCAGCTAACTGTAAAACTAGAGGTTTACTTATGAAGATGTCTTCACCCTCAACTACAGTGATCCCAATGTCTCAGGTAGCCCACTGTCCTTATTTTGTGGGGCCACCCTTCTGCCACTTCATCAAAGAGTGACTTAGGGGAAGTGACTTTCTTCTCTCTGGACCTCAGTATCCTCATCTGCAGAGTGGTTGCGTTGGGGGCGGTGAGGAGTGAAGAGAAAGACTGGCTAAGACTCTCTTTGGTTCTCTCTCCCTCAAACTTCTCTTTCATCAGCTTTCTCTCAGCATCACCACGGGTGAGTAGCTAGAGAGTAGCTAGAAGGAGCCCACTTACCGGGCTGATAAGGGGTTGAGACAATGCCGCATTGTCTGAAATAGACAGTGGCTGGGAGGGAGTTTATTATCAGCTGGCAGGGGGTGGAAAAGGGGGGTGGAGTGGCTCTGGTTTCCTAGCCCCGAGTGCCTGGCAATTCTGCGAGCATGGGAGGATTCTATAAAAACAGTCCTGCTGAGAAACACCCACGGGCGGCGTGAGCACATCAGTCGGGCTGTGGAGGAGTCAAATGTAGAGAAAGAGGCTTGGAGTAGAACATTCTAGGGAGGTGAGATTGGGTAACAAGACCCAGGCTCTAAGTTTAGTTTGGTAGACCCTTTTTGGCTTTCAAGATGTCTTAAGTAAAGGAGGGACCTATACGTACTGGAAATGGAACCAAAATATTAAAACAAATTCAATGACTATTAAGTGCCTAGTAGGTTCCGTACAATGTCATCCATACTACAGAAAACATGACAGACAAGTTTCCTTTCCTCAAGGAATTTATCTTCTAGTAGTGGATCCAGTCATTAAGTAGAGAAACAAATAATCTGAATAATTTTATATAGCGATGACAGCCACAAAGGAAATAAAACCGGACAACGTGATAAACAGTGACTGAGGGTGGAGAGAGCAGCCTTTCATACAGTGACCAGGGAAGGCTTCTCTGAGGAGATGACAATTCAAATTAGACATGAAGGAACCAGCCAAGTGAAGCTCTGGGGGAAGAATGTTGCAGAGAGATCAAACTGCACGTGCAAAGGCTCTGAGATCACAGTGACTTTGGCATATTCAAGCAACCAGTGTGGCTACAGAGCAGCAAGTGATGACAGTGTTATGAGTTTAAGCCAGAGAAGTTTATTCTAAATGCAATGGGAAGCCCCTGGAGGGTTTTCAGACAATATGTTTCAGAAGGTCACTTTGTCTGCATTATTGAGACTGGATTGAAAGGGATAAGAGAGGAAGTAGGGAGATCCACCCCTTAGAAGGCCATTGAAGTCATGAGGCAAGACACAATGATGGCTTAGAGACGGAGATGAGGACAGATTCAGAATATATGTTGGAGAAAGAGCCATCAAGGAGGCAGAAAAGTCGGCAGGAGCCTCAGCAGCTTTAGGAACCACCCACTCTCTGGAAATCTTCTGTGGGCACATCTGCTCCACACTCCCCTCTCCCAGTGGAATTCTTCTGCTTACACATTGAGTTTGCCTGCTGCCTCTCCCAGATTCAGGGCTCCCACTGTTTATAGGGTCAGCCTAGTTCAGGGGCCAGAAGGAGGATCTAATGGGCCCAACTCATCTCCTCTCTCTTGGTCAAGTGCTCAGAGAAAGTGGGCACACTGACTCGAGACAGGGCCACTGAACAAGTAGGGACTGTGGAGGGGCAGTGGGGCAACCTCTCTCGGAAGGTGCCATGTTCTTTCTACAGGTGAGTATCACAGGCCCAGTAGTAACCTTAGCTGCAAGCACCTCTACATGACTTATTGTTCCAGGCACTGTTCAAATTGCTTGATATATAATCACTCATTTAATCCTCACAACTGTCTCATCAGATAGAGACTATTATTGCCATTTTGCAGAAGAGGAAACAGGCACAGAGAGGTTAAGTGACTTTCCCAAAGTCACACAGCTGGTAAAGAGTAGAATTCAAACTCAAGTAACTTGGCCCCAGAGGTCCCAATCTTAACCACTATTGAAATGTTTTCTAAGCTCTGGATCAGACATTACTGGGGGAATCTTGAACATGGATGTTAAAAAAATATAGTAATAGATGTTGCTACAGCAGCTGCTGCCGCTGACAATGATGTGTTGTCTAGTGAAGCCAAGAGGAGGCCTATTGCACTGCCTGGCTTAAGCTCCACATCATCCCTTTACTAGCTCTGTGATCTGGGTGAAGAACTATAACCTCTTTGAGCCTCAAATGTCTCATTTAAAAACCAGAGATAATAATATCTATCCTGGCTATTCCCCAAGCGTTGTTTGTAAAACAGTAATTACAATGCCGAGGGGAAAGTACTCTGGTAAATTAAGAATGAGAGGATGTGGGAGCACAGAGGCAGAACAGACTAAGGAAAGAAGAGGTGGAGGGTTCTAGCCCAGGAAACTCCACATTCACAGGTCTGGAGCCCTAAGTTGAGGGACCAGCCAGTGGTGTGGAAGTAAGAAGTCTTAAGTGCTGTGCTTCATCCTGAAGAGCATGGGGAGCCGCGGAAGGGTTTCAAGCAGGGGATGGAGAAGTTATGCAGTCAGATGTCCCCAATGATCAGGGTGAATGACTCTCAACAAGAGAAACAGGAAGCAGTGGCAGCAATGCAATGAGAGATGAGGGAATGAACTCCAGCAATTGAGGAGAAATACTTAGGCGGGTCACTAAGAGAGTGAGGAGCATCTGGGATCCCACTACATCCAAATCTAGAACAACGTGGTCTAATAGATTTAAGTAGGCATTTAACACAACTCCATGGTGTTTGTCTCTCAGGTGATGACTCTCCATTGAAATTTTGTTTCTCTAAATTCTTCCAAGCCAAGGCTCTTTGCTTCGATGGCAAGGCCACCCACCCTGGCTTCCTATGTGTTTCACCACCTTCCCCGGGAAGACAGGTGTGAAGACCCGGGCTTGGCTACTTTGCACAGCACATTGGGTTAATTTGCATTTCCAGAGAGTTGTTTCTCATTGAAAGGGAGCCCTATTAGATTTTTTTCTTTTTTTGGTCCTGTGGCATCAGATGAAAGTGGCCTGGAAATCAATACAAATTCCTTTCATCTCACAACGTGTCCAGTGGATGCCCAGCACGCTAAGCGAGGACACACAGAAGGAAACCCCTGCTTCGTTCCATTCTTTTGCATGGGTTTCTGGCTGCCTCCTCACTAGTGCTGCCTGACTACAGCCACCCACACATGAGCACGCAACACACACAGCACTGCGTCCACTGGGCCCCCAGGGCCCATGCCCTTACACTAGCCCTTCTCCAAGGCATCTTGGAAGTCCAGGGATGCCTCCACGCTGCGCCACTGTCTTTTCCCCTGGAGTTGGCTTATGGAAGCCTACATATTTCAAACCCTCAAAGAAATTTTTTTTTTTAAATCTCTCTTCTTCCTGGTTCAGTAGGTTAGCTTTGCGTGGAAAAACCAAAGATGTATCCTTCGTGGAGACGAATATCAGTAGAAGCTCTGGTGCCATGAATCTCACTGGCTTCCTTAGACTGCAGACCTCTACCATGAGGGTGTGATGATCGGCTCCAAGTCTTGTGGAAGCCGGTTCCAGTAATAACACCTGGAGCTCCAGGGAACAGGGATTCCAGCTCCCTAAGCCTTTATTCCTGTTTTGCTTCAGTTCTGAGAATACCTTTTTACATGTTTAGGTCCAATTCCAACAGGCTTTTAAAGCAAAACTAAACACCATTGGTGAGGGCATAGGGGAGCCATGCATTCAACAAACATTTATTGAGAACCCACTCTCTGCTAGGCATTGCTCTAGGCTAAAGTCACTGTGGTATAGTAAATAAATGGACAATATCCCTGCTTTGTGGACTCTACATTCTGGTGTAATTCAGTGTGTTAGTAATGTGCATATCTCCTAGAAAGAAGAATGCATCAAAAACCTTAAAAATATGTGTGCATGCCTTAGCAATTTTGTGCCCATGTATGTACACAACTGAAAAGTTTTTGAAAGGGTAAAAATTGAGAAAACAAAAAACCTAAGTATATAACATTAAGGAAGTGGTTAAATTAATGGTGGTCCATTTTTACAACAGAATACCATGCTAAAATAATACCAAACATTTATGTATTTGGGAAAACGTTCATGATATTTTGCCACATGAAAAACTGGGTCACAAAACAGTAGGTAGAGTATCATTTCATTTGTATAAAATGTATATGGATAGAAAAATGCTGAAAGGTTATCACTTAATTTATCAATATTTACTGAGCACTTATTTACTGTGCCTGGGTGCTGAGGACACAGAAATGAATAAGATAAGCAAAGCCTTTTCCCTTAAGGAATTTGTTCTGGTTATCTTTGAGTGGTAGAATTTTTTGTTAACCTTTATTTTTTCCATTTGTCTTTCTGTGTTGTCTATGTCTTCTAAGCTAATCTAACATTCCCTTTTAAATTACTTTAAAATTAGACACGATTTAGAGCATAATTTTTGGAGACATCATTTATAGCCATCTCTTGTGCCCTTCCTCTCTCTGAGGAAGTAACCCAGGATGGACAAAAGGGGACAACCTGAGGGCAAGAACCAGAGAGACAGAGAGTGTGAGACGAGGGCCAGGGTTGAAAAGAAGACGCTACATCTCCAGCCAGGACCTAGGGTGAGCAAGGAGCCGGAAAACAGACGCAAAGCCGAGACCAGGCAGCAGGGAGAGTAGAACAAAATGGAAACCAAGGATATGCCCAAAGCCCTTCTTAGTGCTGTCTCCAGGTACACAGGGATCCGCAAGGGTTAAAGGCCCAGGCTCAGGGCAGGCACCTTCTGCCACCTCCGTCAACATGCCTGCCATCTGAAAACCATCCAAATGTCCAAAAAGAAAATGGTTACATAATTAAGGTTCTTTTAAATTTAGTCATATAAATTTAGCCAAATAAAATTTTAAGATTTTAGCCAAGATTTTAGTCTTGGCGTCTCAAGGAGGGGCAAGGAAGTTCAGAGTATGTGGAGCCATGACCAGAGGTCACAACCGGCCCACGGACATCTTGGTGAAGGCCAGTGTGAAGGTGTGCCAGCCATCGAAGGTCAGAGAGGGCCTGGCTGCTTCCAGAGCTGCCAACATAGGCCAGGGATGTCAGCGCTGGTCATTTGTTTGTTCTCAGATCCTTTCCCCACCCTCAGGGTACCCCACCTCTGCTCTCTCTCACAGGGAACTGCGTCTCCCAGGATCCTTTGCCAACTGACTTCTAGGTAAGTTTGGTCAATGAGGGGCAGGGGTGGAAGACTGAAGTCTGAAGGGGAGAAGTTAGGGCCTTTCTACGTCTAGCTCTGCCTGCCCCAGTGGAGCTCCAGCTCCTCAGGTGGTCATGTCTCCTTGTGATTCCGGCATCTGCTAACCAGCCCCTCCCTGCATGGTCCTAGCTCCTGCCAAGCAGCCCCAGCCATTGTCCTAGCATGAGGACCCTGGCTTCTGGGCTCTGTACCACCACCACCTCCTTGTGCCCTGCCACCTCTAATAGTGATAGAAGCTTCCCCTGCAGCTAATCGCTGTCCCCCATTTTTGGCTTCTCAGCCCTTCCATAATCTATATGTTCTATTTCCTGTGTAGTACTTGCTTGGTTTTTCTTTCCCTTACCCCCAACTGAGGTCTCACTGCCATGTGAGACCACTGGGAATTTAGCACAATCCTAGAGGGAAGGAAGAAGCTGGAATATCCTAAATTAACTGAATTTGCCCAAAAGAAGCCTAGGAAAACTTTGGATGACTATGTTTCCCTGGAACCGATTAAGTAGTTTTTTTTGTTTGTTTCTTTCTTTGCTTTTGCCATCAGGTATAAAGGGAGTTCAAAAATAAGTTATAGAAAAATAAAATGATCATCTTTGTACACTTGAATATATAATGTATAAATTTCTTACTAGATTAAGTATCAACACAAAATGTAATAGGTCATCACCATAACTAAGTAAAATTTGTATGCATGTGGACAAAAACAAGAAAAGCAGTAGAAAAATGAATTTCTTATGTTGGGGTAGGAAGATATCATATATATGGATAAATTCCATGTTATCCTTTGAAGAAAGCTATGTTTTCACAATAAGATAACTCCTCAAGGTCAATGTGAGCTGATCCAGTATAGACATCTGTGTGGAAGACGGCAACTATTCGTCCTCTGGAGCAAGTGAGCAGGGACATTTTAACTATATGGAAAAGCTGACAGAATCTGAGGTGTAAATCTAAAAATACAGGCAAGCAGCAAAGAATAGCAGAGGTGCTAAGATACAAGTATCAGAAAATGTTAGAACCTTCCTGAAGTCACATCATAATTAAACTAGGTCAGATGGAAAACTTTGATTATTCAAGGTTGAGTAGGGCTCCAGAGCCAAGGTATCCCAAGAAAAAGAAGGCAGTTTGTCCAGTTTAGGGGCTCCCTCCCCGCTGAGGTTCGATGGCATGGCATTGTACTCCCACAACCCTTTCCTTGGACTCCTATGAGAGGGTACCATTCCTTGGGCTCCCGTGAGCCTGATCCCGGGCTAGATGGGCTATCCCAGGGAGACAGGCAAATAGTCTCTGCAGGAAATTTTGAAAGTAAACCTACCAATGGGAGACAATTTAGCATAAAGTTTCCAAGCCTTAACTTGGAGCCTGACAGGCAGAATTTGACCCCAGTTAACCATGTCCCCCAAGACAGTGCTTAACTTTTCTGAGCCTCAGTCCCCCCATTTGGATAAGAGGGATGATGATAGAACCTACCCTGGAGGGTTTTAGGAGCAGCAAATGAGACGATGCTGGTAAAATGCTTAGCATGGAAGCCCTCGATCAATGTTGGCTATTGTAATTACCATTGAAATCAGAATCCCTAAGTTTACTTTTTTTTTTTTTTTTTTAAGATTTATTTTATTTCTCCTCCACCCCACCACCCCACCATTGTTTTGCGCTATCTGCTCTCTGTGTGTTCTTCTGTGTCTGCTTGTCTTCTCTTTAGGTGGCACCAGGAACCGATCCTGGGACCTTCTGGAGTGGGAAAGAGGTGCTCAATCTCTTGCGCCATCTCAGCTCCCTGGTCTGCTGCATCTCTTAATATCTCTCCTCTGCATCTCTTTTTGTTGCATCATCTTGCTGCGCTAGCTCTCTGCGCAGGCCAGCACTCGTGTGCAGGCCAGCATTCCTGCACGGGCCAGCTTGCCTTTCAGCAGGAGGCCCCGGGAATCAAACCCTAGACCTCTTATATGGTAGATGGGAGCCCACTCGCTTCAGCCACATCCATTTCCCATCTAAGTTTATTTTAGAATAAACTAAAGATGCCAAGTACAACAGATATTGAGACACAGATCCAGTCCTAGGCATTATGGGAGAATGTGATGAATATGCCCCAGTTATGCCTTTCTTAAATGCACTGTTGCATTTAAGAAACGCACTGTTGGCTGAAGGGGGTTGATAAGGGCAAAAATCCCATTAGAAAAGCAGAAGACCCAAAGAAGGACCGATTACTGAAGCTGAAGCTGGTCACACACAAGCTCCAGGTACAAAGGGTTTTGAATATCAGGTGTCTCTGAGTGTTTACTCATCTGTTTTATAAGCACCTCTTTCCTCAGGGCTCTCAGCTCAGAGCAAAGATTTTGGGCCCTCATCCACATCACTCAACCTGGGACAACCACAGGAAGCATCCTGTCCAATACAACTTGCCACCCGGGCACCAGCCTGGGCCTGCATGGCAAGGACACAGATGGGCCAACAAAAAGGGGCTGCTGGGTAACTGGCTTCTTTTGACTGCACAGCCAATCTCAGGAAGTTAAATTACAGATCCAAGCCTAAGGCTTCCCAGTCCTGTAATTCTTAACATTTTGGAGGGCCAGGACTCCTTTAGAAAATCTGGTGAAAACTTTGGACCCTCCCCGGAAGAAATGCACACATGCAGATACATACAATATCTTCACACACTATTGCAGAGTATTTATGGAGGCTACACAAACTTCCTAAAGTTAAAAACTAAATTGGTTCATGGCAAGACTTTTTAATCCTTGAACAGGAAATTTCAAGTGACAACCCTTAGGATAAATGATAATGTCAAAAAAAAAACAAAAAAACACTACATTCTTTTTTGTAGCAAAGACCAGGGACTCCCCTTGCCAGAGTTTTTGTGTGACCCTTACAAAATTCAGGGTCTCATGTGGTAAGGTCCAATTCCCACTCACATTCCAAAATCCAATCACTTTTTCATGCGATGGACTTCTTTCCAAATGTTTCTCATCCTGTGACACCCCAAGGCACACTCCAGTTGTCCCTCCTAACCAGCTGGGCAGTCAAGGCAAGCCTCATTTCAAAGCTGTCAGGGCAAAGGCAAGAGGTTGCATAATTCCAATTAGCCGAAGCCCCACCGACTCCAAACAGCTCCTTACCACTTCATCATCTTTTCCCTCCAAGGAATGAATCACAATTGCCACCAACATCCTGGAAACAAAAGCCGACAGAATAAACACGGTGCCCGCCCGGCAGACCCCAGGATTAAAATGTAATCTCAAAATAAAGTCTAATAACTTTCCCCTTTTTGAACACATTTGGAATAAAATTAGCATATAAATCAAAGCTTAATTAGGACATTGTAACAATGTACAGCACCGGCTGGTATTAAGGGTTTCAGGCTCAATATGATGCATCAAATAAACACCGTAATTAGAGAACAAAATCAGGGCAGTCTCCTGGTAATCAATCACCCAGCTAGGTTCAAGCCTTTCAACTTGAGGGTCACCTCTGTTTTCTGTCTTGTAGATCTTGCCTTCCAGCCAGTTTCACTCAAGAGACTTCATTCATCCTTCAGTCTGTGTCTCTGGCATGTCTCTCCAGCTCTTAGCTCTCAAAGGGAGGTCCTTGCACTGAGCAGGGATGGGAGAGACCTGTAGGTCGCTCAGAATGATAGCCTGTGGGCTCCCAGGTTGAAGTATTTATTCCTTATTTGAACTACTTTAGCAGCTGGTTTTATCCAATCTAGGCAAGCACTGTCCAGGACAGGAAGCAAGCAATCTTTGAGAAATATCTCCTACAATGGTGACTACAATGTCACCTCTTCAGAGAGGTCTTCCTTCACCCCCTCATTTAAATTAGCACCTCCTATATTACTCTTTCACTCCCTTTGAGTTTGAGGGGTTGATAAATAGCACCCTTCATCCAAGATTAGTTCTAATCCAACGGCGAATTAAGAAAAGAGGGAAAAGCAGATGGGAGACCAAAACATCACCATTGTTTCCATTAGAGCTAACATTAAAAATGTGGCTTATACCCATGAACAAGTCCGCTTCTGGTACAGACCTGCAGGCGGGGAGGCGCGTGGTGAGGCAGAAGGAGCAGAGCAGGCTCACTCCCAGCAAAACGGAAAGGAGGAAGGAGGAAGGGCGGAGCCTCACATGCCCTGCCCTTTATCCCAAACTCCCCAAAAGTGCTCTGGCCCCTCCTCCTTGAAGGAGTGTTCTAGGAGGGGCTTTGTCCCCACAGCCGAGATCAGGAGGAAGAGAAGACAAGACGCTGCCCCTATCCCCCACACCTGCTTTAGTCTTTGTCCTAGCGCTTATCACCACCTGATTGATTACATCTGCATTTGTTTAGTTTCTGTCTTCCCCCACTAAACCGCAACCTTCATGAGGGCAGGAAATTTGCTTCCTTTACTGCCCATGTCCCCAGGGCCTAGAACAGTGCCTGGTACATGGCAGGCCTTAGCCACCAAATACTTGAGGAATAAATCAATGAATGAGGGATTCTTCATTCAAAGATGTTTAAAGAAGCTCTGTCTTCTTAGGCTGCAAAGTGCCTTTAATCCTTTAGACTTGGGAACTATTTTCTTTAGAGGAATTATCACTTTCTCTGGTTAAAGCCCAAGTTGCTGAAAGAAACAGCACTTTTCTTTTGGAAAGTCCTGTATAATTACCCACAATTTCTCTGACTATCTACCTGATTTCCCCACCTGTTTCAGCCTTCTGCCCTCTGATCCCACCTGGTTTAAGCTCCATGAAGGCAGGGTGCTGCCTTTCTTGTTCACTGCTCTACCCCCTTCGCCAAGCACAGTAACTGGCATAATCAATAGTGGCAGCACTTGGAAAAGAAGGGAAGAAGGGAGGGAGGAAGAAATAAGGATGGAAGGATGGAAGGATGGAAGGATGGAAGGATGGAAGGATGGGTCTCCTTTCTTTCTAGCCTCCCTGCCCCTCAGGGCTGGTCCTCTCACCTTAGGAGGACGTGTGGCCCAGCTCTCCACATTCACAGGGGGAAGGCAATACTGAACCATCTTCATCTAACGGAGGAGGCCAGAGGCCCAGGGAGGTGAAGCTAGCTGCCCAAGGTCAGCAGTGGCAGCAGAAGAGACTAGGATCCAGACCGCCTGACTCCCAGGACAGTGCTCATCATATGACACTTGCTTTCTTAGGAGCACATGCCATCAGCACTCATGGCCCTGTTGGTGAGGACAGGCTCTGATGAGAGTACCAAGGTAGGCCCTCTTCCCTCCAGCACCAGGGAGGGGCGAAATCCATGCTGTCTGAAGTTGGGCTTCCTGGGGCTGGGCCGTCGGCCTGAGGGCACACCTGCACATGGGCAGAGGCTGTCTCAGCTTATCTGCTCCCCCTTCTTGTTCCACCTCCAAGTGTCTGCTGGCTCCCCACCATGCCCCCCAGACCTTCAGGGACCTGCAGACATCCCTGACCAAGTCACATTTCCTGAGCTTCTGGGTTCCATCCAGGCTCTGGCTCTGCTTATCTGGATCCAGATAAGTGGCACAGACCTTGCCCAGAGGGGCTGGTGGGGACAGCAGATGCATAAACAACTGCAGTGCGGGCCCCAGACCTGCCTCTTCTGCGTTAGACTAACCAACTGAAGACGGTTCCCGTTACTGAGTAGCCACTCTGGGCCAAGCATGAAGCTAAGTACATCACATCCATCAGCTCACTTAATCTCTCAATAACTCTATGAAGCAGTTACTATTACTAGTAGCCCCATTTCACTGATGAGGAAACTGAGGCTGAGAAAGGTAAATAATTTGTTGAAGGTCACACAAGTGGGATATGGAAGCCAAGATTCAAGGCAGGTCTGTGTAATGCCAAAGCCAGAGAGCTTGAACTCTCACTGCCCACCCTGCCCTCTCCTGGTTCTCTCCCAGGCTGACCCAGAATGAGGGATGAATAAGCAAGGACCCCTGCAGGATGGCACCTCCTCAGCCTCCCCCCTTTCTACACAGAACATTTGCCATCTCTCTGTATCATTAATCATGTCATTCTGGCTGCATGGAACCCCCATCCCCATCCTGCTGAAACCTGCTCAACCTTCAAGGCCCAGTTCCCACATCACCACTCTGTGACCACTCTCCCAGGGTCAAACCTAATCACCCTGCCTTCCCCTGCTTGGGTCCTTAGAGAACACACCTCTGTTTCAGTGGCTGTCAAAGTGTGGTCCCGGGGCCAGCAGGATCACCTGTACCTGGAACTTGCAAGAAACACAAATTCTCAAATCCCAATTCAGAGCTCTTGAATCAAAAATTCTAGGGGTGGGACTAGCAACCTGTGTCTTAACAAACCCTCCAGTTGAGCTGGATGCACGTTAAAGTTTGAGAAATACTGCTCTATTTTAATGCATTTCATTAGTGCTATTTGAGAAAATTACTCAGCTTTGGGGACCATCAGCCAGGACTGGGTGGTGTTCAGCGTTTGTCGCTTAGTAGGTGCTCTGTTGCCTTTGACGGTGCTTCCTCTGCCAGCAAGCTCGTGGCTTGGTAAGGTCAGCAATGGCAGGCACTTTGGCAGACCAAGTGACCCTTCCTATGTCCTTTGCAGCATGCCTCCTCCTCCAACATGGCACCTATTTGTTGGAGGAAAGCACCACGCTTTTTCATTCACTCCTTTCAGAAAAGCGTATTGAGAGCCTACCAGATACCAGGTACCGCTAAGCACGAGGGATTCAGTGGTGAGCAAAATAGGCTCTGTCCCCATCCTCATGGGCTTACAGGCTAGGGGGGGACAGACAACCATCAAATACAGATAAGCAACTTTAAATGGCATTTGCATTTAATTCTCAGGACCACCCTAAACTGGGTGCTACAATCACCCCATTTCTACAGACCAGGGAACAGGAACAGAGAGGGAAAAGACCGTGTCCATGGTCCTAGTTTGTAAGTGGTGGAGCCAGGATTTGGATCCAGTGGGGATTCATCCCTGCTCTTAAGCAAAACACTACACCCTTTCAAAATAATTACAAAATAAAAGTGCACCCTTTGATCATCACGGTGAAAACAGTACGCGGGAGTACATGACAAGGAAGAGGAAGTAGCCATTGGGGGGAGAGGCGGTGGTCAGAGAAAACATACGGAAGATAAGTGGGAGTAATCTGGGCAAATCGGTGAGGTAAGAGTGGGGAGCAGGAGAAGCCTTTCCACGCAGAGAATCCGCACTTGCAAAGGCCTTGAGGAGGAGGCCTGGGAAACCACCAGCGATGGACGCACAGAGGGTGAGGCCAGGGAGGGGCGCGGCCCCAACCAAGCAGGCACTCATGGACCCGGTCAACAGTTTAGTCCTCAGCCTTTGTCCAGCACCAGAGCGTCCAGTCCACCTTTCCAAAGAAATCTTTTCAAACCAGGGTCCCAAATGGATGGGCAGTTCCAATGTATAGGGAAAGTGGTTGAAGTCCAGGAAATCTCTTCCTTCATCTATTCCCATTCAGAGACATTGATTGAATGGCTACCATGTGCCAAGCTCATGATACAGCCCTTGTTTTCCTGGAGCATGTCCAAGGCATGCCCAGAAAGAGAGAACTTGCCAATGACTTACATTCTGCATCAGCACTGAACACCCACTGTAGACCAGGCATGGTGCTCTTTTGAAGGTGCTCTTTTGAAAGGTCTGTTTTGCATTTTAATGAGAAACCAGAGGCATGATGTAAAATCACAACTAACCTTCCTAGTAACCAAAATGGGCACCCCGTAACAATCTCAACAACCACTTCCATTTCACAGGACTTGAAACATTTCTTAAGAAGCTAGCATAGGATAAATCATCTTTGGCTGCTCCATAAAGTGAACTTTGCTAATAGAATCGAGGGTAATGAAATGAATGTCTACAGGCCTGTAATTCATTCTGCATAACATTTACACACTCAACTCCGCTGAAATCTTGTTAAATTATTTTAGTGAGCAAAGCTCAGCCTAAAGGGGAGGTGGGGAACTAGCACAGATAGATTCAAAAAGACCTTCAGAGAACATTTTCAAAACCTGCCTACAGTCTTTATGCCCAAAGCACAAGCAACAAAAGAAAATATAGATAAATGTGACTTCATCAAAATTTAAAACCTTTGTGCCTCAAAGGATTTTATCATGAAAGTAAAATGGCAAGCTACTCAATAGAAGAAACTATCTAGAAACCACATATCCGATAAGGGTTTAATATCCAGATTATATAAAGAAATCCTACATGTCAACCATAAAAAGATAAACAACCCAATTCAAAAATGGGCAAAACACTTGAATAGACTTTTCTCCAAAGAGGATATGCAAATGACTAACAAGCACATGAAAAGATGCTCAATATCATTAGCTAATAGGGAAATGCAAATCAAAACCACAATGAGATACCATTTCACACCCACTAGAATGATGACTATTTAAAAAAAAAAAGGAAAATTACAGGTGTTGGAGAGAATCTGGGGAAATAGGAACACTCATTCATTGCTGATGGGAATATAAAATGGTGTACCTGCTGTGGAAGACAGTTTGGCAGTTCCTCAGAAAGCTAAGTATAGAATTACCATTTGTCTCATCAATCCCCAAAAGAATTGAAAGCAGGGACTCGAACAGATATTTGCACACTGACGTTCATAGTGGCATTATTCACAGTTGCCAAAAGATGGAAGCAACTCAAGTGTCCATCAACTGATGAGTGGATTAACAAAATGTGGTTTATACATACAAAGGAATATTATTGAGAATTAAAAAGAGATGAGGTTCTGATTCATGCAAACACATGGATAAACCTTGAAGACATCATGTTAAGTGAAATAAACCAGATACAAAAGGACAAATATTGTATTATCTCACTGAAATGAAAAAATTAGAATAAGCAAACTCATAAAGTCAGAATCTAGAATATAGGTTACCAAGGAGTGGGCTGGGAATAGGGAATAGGGAGTTAATGCTTAAATTGTCCAAAATTTCTATTTGGGGTGATTGTAAAGTTTTGTAATGGATGGTAGTGATGGTAGCACAACATTTTGGATGTAATCAACAGCCCTGAATTATATATGTGAACGTGGTTAAAAGGGGGAAATTTAGGTCAAATATATGTTACTAGAATAAAAATTAAAAGAAAAATATAGTATTGTACAATACAACCCTATTGTAAACAATGGACTGTAAGTAATAGTACAATTATAAAAACATTCTTTCATGAATTATAACAAATGTACCACACTAATGCAAGATATTAATAATAAGGTGATATATGGGAACTCTGTATTTTATGTATTTTATGCATGATATCTCTGTAAACCTACAACTTCTCTAACTGAAAAAATTAATAAAATAAAATAAAACCTGTCTTTGTTGCCTCCTGTTTTGCTGTTTCTTTGTTTATTTGTTCTTCCCCTGTGAACTGAGGCAAGTGCAGATACCCCTGCAACTGGCACAGCTCACTTTCTGACTTTGTCGAGAAGTTCCTACATAACCTGGTCACCCCCCATCTTTTCTGCAACTACTCTCCCCTCACTCACTTCTTTGTGCAACTCAAGTAAGCCAGAAATCTGGAGAGAAGGCCCACAGAGCTGGGCCCAGGGAAGAGAAAGCAGTGACAGAGATTCTCTGTGAGTCACTAGACAGTCACGTCTGCTCATTTGACCAGCAACAAGACACCATGAAACCGAACAACAGAGCAGAGCCTGGCCCTGTCATAGCTTGATAAGTGGAGAATCAAATTAATCTGTATAATCCAAAACCACAGGAATAACCAATATGTGCTTAGGTGTCCATACAAGCAATTATTATCCAGCCATTTTACAATGATGCTCGTGAAGAATTTTATTGACACAGAAAAATGCTCACTATATAATGCTAAATCAAATTATATCTTAGTTTATGGCATTGTAAAATAATTAATTCATTCTACAAATGTGTCAGGCACTGTTCTGGGCACTAAGGAATTAGAAGTGAATAAAACATGAAAATCTCTCCCCTCATAGAGCTCCCAGTCCAAGCGGGAGATAGACAATAAACACATAAATAAGTAAAAGACACGCGTCAGATAATATTAAGCACAGTTGGGAAAAATCAGTAAATAAGTGCAGTCGAAAAAAATCAGTAAAGTGCAGTCTAGAAAAACCAGCAATAAGTATTGTTGAGAAAAATAAATCAAGAAAAAGAGGAATTGTTTTTACCTTATGCTTTAATGTATTTTCTAATGAATATATATTTATGATCAGAAAAAATTTCCTTTAGAAAAAAGAAGCAATTTTTTTAAATGACTGGATTAAGACTAACTGAAATTGGTTCATAACTTGGATGTCAATCCACTTGGTTTAGGAAGGATGGCTCCGTTGATGGACAGAGGGGCACATGTCCACTGCTGGGCAGAGAGACAAACACAGGATGGGCCCTAGTCTGCTGTGACCCAGGGGGCAGGCAGGTTACCCAGGCAGCAGCCCAGTTCCTAGAGCCAGGCTCAGATTTAGGATATGGCAGAAATAAAATTCCTAGAATCAGGGCAGTGTTGACAGCAAGATGCCCCTGCTGTCAACAACCCCAAGTTCACCCCCAAAGCTTCGAATATGCTTGAACATGCTTCCGTAGTGAGGCCAGGCTTGATCTCAGAACCCAGCTGTAGATGAGCCTGTAGGTGGCAAAGGAGGAGCAGCTCTGGACAAGGAGTCGAGAGGCCTCGGTTCTAATCCCTGCTCTGTCCCTGGCCTTCCAATGTGACATAACACCTCCCAGGTGGACGGTTAAATCAATGAACTCCATGATGTGCACTTTTAAAGTCCCATGCAAGTTTCTGCTATCTTTCTTCCTATCCCTTTCTGGGACTTCCCTTTGCTGTGGCTCTGGCTTGAACCCATTGGATGAATTCTTTAGGCCACGAGGTACAGAATAAATGGGTGCATAGGGTGAGAGGGACAAGATAGCAAATAAGAATCCCAAATGCCACAGGTCAGGCTAGGGAGGTGGAGGATCTAGGAAAGGGCTGTCCCAGGGCCAGGTGCCTCCTTGAGCCTGCCTACAGGCTGGCACTCTACTCACTCACCCCTTGAGCTGCGGGCTTCCTGGGGTAGCTATGTCTGTTCAACAGGCTCCATCTGGCTGAGGGATTTCACCTCCATCACCATCCCCCTAGGACATCCTAACACCAGGTATGCCTTCCTGCCTCCTTCCTGAAACAGCTCCATAGCACAGAGGCCTGGGCCTTGGAGTCAGACAATCAAGAGTCTAAAATTACTAAAATTTGCCCCTCCTGAGTCATGTGATCTTGGACCAGTTATTTCACCACTCGGCCTCGGTTTTCTCGTCTGTAAACTGGGGATTTGCCCACCTCAATTAGTCTTTGAGAGAATGAAAAGAAAGAGCATTCACGGGGGCTTGGCACTTATAAGCACTGAGTAGACAGCAACTGTGGCTCTTTTAATTCTTCCTACCCTTTCCTGTTCTCAGGGCAACTTGGCATCCAGCAAAGCCTTTTCTCCACCTGAACCCCAGCAATAGTCTCTCACCCTCTGGCCTTTCGCGCTGTGCCTTTGGCGTCCACAACGGTCTCAAGAGTGGGAGTCTACCAGGATTGTCTTTCCAGGAGGGTGTTAGAAAACTGGGAAGAGGTTTCCTGGGTCCAGGGCTGCCCAAGCCAGGCTGGTTCTTGTTGCTCTCTGCTGCCCCCTGTTGGTTCAGAGTCTGAAAAGCCTTGTCGCCCATGTTTTGCCCATAGGGCCACAACTTCTGAGGAGATGATGATAGAAGGGCAAATTTAAGCAGTTAAAAAAAATAATAAAAAGGAAAAAAACCAGGGATTTGGAGACATGAGTCCCAGGGCAAGTCCTTGCCTGCCATCTTCGCTGCTTTGAGGTACTAATGGCTCAGGTGCCCCTGTGACCTGAGGCTTTAACGTAAAGGGGAAAGCAACTTGGCAGGTCCCCTCTCCATTTTCCAGAGAGAATGAGTTTGAACAAGGTGAGCAAGAACCTGACAAGAATATGGCCCCTGGGAAGCAGGTGCGGCTCAATGGATAGAGCTCCCGTTTACCATATGGGAGGCCCCGGGTTCGCTTCCCGGGACCTCCTTGTGAGGGCAGGCCGGCCGGCCCGCGCTGCGTGGTGGGCTGATGCAGCAAGACCTCACAGCAGGAGGCAGGTGTGGCTCAATCGATAGAGCCCCCGTTTACCATGTGTGAGGCCCCGGGTTCACTTCCCGGGGCCTCCTTGTGAGAGCAGGCTGGCCCGCGCGGCGCGGTGGGCTGATGCAGCGGGACCTCACAGCAAGGGGGAGATAGGCAGACACGGAAAAAACACACAGCGAATGGACACAGTAAAACACAAGCAGCAAGGGGGGGATAAATAAATAAATCTTTAAAAAAATAAAATAAAAAGAATATGGCCCCTTTCACCATTCACAGACCTATATCAGATATTACTAACCAATCACTTCACCCAGCCTCAGCCCCATAATCCTTATCAACTCAGCAGCAGTCCAAGTAGCCAGTCCTGGTTGTTCATCGGAGTTGGTGCACAAGATGAACCCTGCTTTGCATCTTGGGGTTTGGAGCTCAAGAGCTGAGACCTGCAGGTGACGAGTGCAGATCAAAATTTGCTGCTCTGTGCCTTCTCTTACGTCAGCTTTCTCCAAGTGGTCTGAGGACTTCAGAGGTACAATAGGGCAGGGCCCTATCTGTTCTTGAGATGGATTAGGTATTTGATTTTGGAAATTTGCTAAAGGTAAGGTACCACTTAATTAACACTTAGTCAAAGTATCAGTAAGCCATAGAGTTTTCCAGTGTTTCCTCCAGGGGGTGAAGATGATTGCTATTCTACAGGAATATTACCCAGGCCGAGTAGCCAGAGCATGACAAATAAGTGGGTATTTGCATGATTTTAACTGATGTATTCCTCCTCCCCCCTTCCGGTATTTCTTCTTATGCCCTTGGAGCAGCTAACCTGGACCATGGGGCACCTGTGAAACAGAGAAAAACCGTGGGGCCAAATCCCTGTGTTTAAAGTTTCAAAAGCCACCCAGGCCCTTGAGTTATAAGACCTGGGCTTTTGAGTGTCTGGTGCCTGAGTCCTGCAAGAGTCCGGGCACAATTTTATCCTGTGACAGATCTAGAAGAAATGCCATCAGTCTGAGCCATGCTTCACCACTCCCCAGACTAAGTAAGAATTCCACCCACTGGTGGTGGGAGAAGCAGGGAAAGGTAAAGCAGAGGCCTCGGATGTGGGAAGGTCCCTGAGAAGGGGCTTGTGCCCTGTCTACCCCCCACCCAGGGCCCAGGACAGTCTATGTCAGGCATCTGAGAACAGGGACAACTGAGGCTCACTTCCTGGGTAAAGCTCAGGCAGGTGGCAAACCTGGCTGTGTTCTCCCCTCCCGGAACCCAGCAAGAAAAAGAAGAGTAACTAGACACAGTTGCAAGAAATATAACTTTCTATGTTTATCTGTACCAGAGTGGCAGAAATCGAATCTCATCCCGTTTTTATTCAGTCTTGGTTTCCCTGGCCCCTCTCCTTCATGCTGTATATTTGTTTTTGTTTTGTGGCACTTGGGCATGGGGAAGGAGACGACTGTTCTCCATCATCACCTGTTTCACCGGCATCTGCTGAGATATGCCTGAGCCCATCTGGCCTCTGGGTGTCAGTAATTCACAGTGTCTGCTTCATCCACCTTGGTCCAAGGCCAGATGGGTAGCCACATCCTGGCTGCACAGGACCATATTCTGCAGCTTTCTATGCTTGGGGGTGGGGGGGAGGAGGGGCACCATGGGAGGCTGCTTCTGTCCACTTCTACTTAACACTTCCTCACACTCAGTGTACCCTGAGCAAATTACATAACCTCGTCACGCCTCAGTTTCTTTATCTGTAAAATGGAGACAATAATAGCATCCACCTGATGGGGTTGCTGTGAGGATTAAATGAGTTAGCACATAGGAAGTGTCTAGAAAACTATAACAGTGTTAACTTGTATTCTTATTTGCTACTACTGATAAAGGGGTGAATGTGAGGAAGCTCACATTCTAATATCAGATATTTAGTATTTATCACAGACGTTCTGATGTGCCTTCCTGAGTGGAGGAGAAAGAATGGGGTTACAGCCAGGGCTTTGGGAATAGTACATCATACTGGAAAGTGCTGATATTCAAAGTCATACCCAACAAAACAGTCCTGGAGGCTCTCACTGAGCAGGCAATACCTCTTCAGTTGCTGGGTGGTGACGAGGACCAGGAGGTCCTGGGGATGAAAGGGCAGGGTGGCCGGGCAGTGGGGGGAGGGGGCAAGGGCCTCTAGGAGCTCAGGACAATGGCCCTTTAGCCAATTAGTACAGCAAAATGCCACTGCTTTAATAGCCAGTTTTGCCCTACCAGTGCAAATGGGCAGGCTCCCTGCCCTGCCCCTGAGCCTGCCCACAGGAGCGTTCAGTGCATGTGAGAACACTATTGTCCTGAGGCTGGACCACCTGGATGGGAGCAGCAGGAACAGCTGGCTGCAGGGACCTTTGGGGGCTGCCCCTTGGCTACATGTTCAGCTGGGGCACCAGGGGAATAGAGGGCACAGGCTTGAATGTAGGTGCTACCAGAGGACCATCCTGAAGCTCCCTGAAGCCAGCCTACCTGGCCCCACTTTACAGGACCAGCACCCAATCTGAATAAGCTCCTAGAAACTGGGCTTTGTCCCAGGCCTATCCTGAACCAGTTGGCCTAGGCCACCTCCATGGCTCCTGGATTCTGCAATCCTCAAATCCTCCCCCTGGCCTGATGCCTGAGGCTGCTTCACTGGCTGAGCCTTATCTTTTGCACTTTGGCTTCCATATGCAATTGTCCCTCGGGGCACATCTGGAAGGAATGTCCCAGGCCAATGATGACAAATAGGTCTCACCTCCTGATTGGTAGTGCCTGCCTGGAATTTAGTGTTTGGAAGTTTTCTGGGGCCAACTCAGAAACAAAACAAGATAGGATCATTTAGCACTGTCCCCAGGGAGTAGAGGACGCAATAAGCATGTGGTATATTGGTCATCCCTGCCCCAGGCCCATCAGTCCAAATTTGGATTCTTCAGCCCCTGTAGGACAGAATTAGACTCATGGATAAATAGGAAGAGGGAAAGGACAGAGCTGGGCTCTGAGAGGCCCAAGGAGTGGTTAGAGGTGGGTCCACCCAAGATTGGGAGCAATCGCCAAAGCCTCACTGGAGACCATTAACAATTTACCAGGTGGTGTCCTAGGACTACCTGTCCTTCCCCACCAGTTCTAAATGTAGGGTGACCAGCCATCCCAGCCAGCCTGGGACTGTCTGGCTTGAGCACTGAAAGCCCCACATGCCCAGGAACCCTTCAGCCCCAGGCAAACCGGGCTATGGGTTGCCCTACTGGCAGGAGATGTGCCTGGCCTTACCTGCCCCCCATGCCTGGCGCTGAGTCTGCAGCTTAGTAACCAGGATCACACTGTCCAGCTCTTTAGAGGGATGTGCTGGGTACCCCTCAAGAGCCTGTCTCAGAGCACATTCAGTGGCTCTTATATGAAATGTTTGCCCAAGATCTCAAGGACTTTCGTTTCCCCTGATGCTTCCCTGCAGATGAAGATGAAGTGCATGGGGACTGTGGAGAGAGAGCCATCTGGAGCCAGTGCACTTAGAGGCTCTTACCTTCTCCAGGAAATAAGACTTGTGAGACTGAGTCCACACAGCACATCTGCTAGCAACTGACTAATGATGGTGAAAGATAAAATTCAAGATTCTCTGACCAAGGGTAGGGCAAGCATCTCATCCCAATAGAGGAAGACACCCTTGGAGTTAGACTGGTTTCACACACCCAACTCCCTGCTTTCTCCAACTATGAAGATCAGTGAGTACCACTCCTCCCCACTCAAATTCCCATTCAACTACTCTCACCCCATAAGCCACCTACAACGAAGAAGATTGTTTTTTACATGCCCAAAAGACCCCCCTTCTTTGCTACCCAAGAAAGAAGAAAACATTTCCCCTTGCTTCTCCCTAGAAATTTACTTTTTAAAGCTAAATAAAAGGGGGAAAAGAAACCAGGGCACAGAGTAAAATCATTTGCAGTGGTCAAACGTTCAAAACCAGCCATCCAAAGGAAAGGAGGAAATTGAAAATTAGCTACAGCTCCCTAGTTTGTATCCTTTCCACCTTTAACTTGCCAAGAAAAATCTCCACTTGCATTAAGCTATGTGTGTTCATGGTGACATCTGTCAACCTGGGAGTCTAATTGTTGGTAATAGTATTTCCCTGTTATGCAGGCACCACACAAATAGCATAAATATGATTAATCCACCCTTGCCAGAAATCACAAATTCGTGTCGTGCATGCTGAACGCTAAGGCTGATTAGCACAAAATTTAATTTTCGTTAATATCAGCCCAAGACAAGTAGAGCATGAAATTAACCTGATGTGTTAATATTGTGCTTCACAGTTCCAACTGTATTGTGTAGATGCTGTCACTGGAGACAGGTGCTACACGGCATGGGGAAAAACTCTAGCAATCAGCACTATCTGGGGGGTGGATGGAATGAGCTGGCCCAGGAGGTGGTGTTCCCTGCAGCTGGAGAAGTTCAGGGAGGCACTGGATGACAACTAGGATAGGATATTATGCTGGGAATTAAGGTCTAGTACCTTCTAAGGTTCTTTCCAAACCTAGGGTTCTGGGATTTTAAATCTTAAGAAAACTTCCACGGGTCAGATGCAATTATCTAAAACAGAGCTTGGCAAACTACAGCCTGCAGGTCAAATCCAGCCCGCTACCTGTTTTTGTACAGCCTACAAGCTAAGAATAGTTTTTACATCTTTAAATGTTGGGGAAAAAATCAAAAGAAGAAAAACACTTCATGACATGTGAAAATTATATGAAATTCAAATGTCAGTGTCCTGATACAATTATTTTCATTACATTGTGTTGACTATCCACATATCACTCACAAGCCCATTCAAAGATTTCCTCTCTTATAAACCACGGTGTGGAAAGAGCATGTGGGATTAAATGAGGTGGCTTATATAAAGCACCTGGCACATAGTAGATATTCAATAAATGAGAATGTCCTTTCTTCCTGTTCTCCTGGCAGAATCAGTTGCTCCTGCCTGTGGCATTTCAGACATATTGCTCTTAGCACTTACTTTCCTCTACTATCTTTCTGTGTTTGGAAAGTCAGTTACTCCCTAACCCCACCAGGGGGCTATGAACTTCTTGGGGGCAATGATCAGAACTCATTCTTTCATTTATTTGTTTATTGAGGTTTAACTTACATACAGAGAGTGCCCATATTTTGTATATAATTCAAAGAATGTTTACAAATGCTTACATCTGGGTAGCCACTACCAAAATCAAGAGATCAAGCATTTCCAGCACCCCAGAAGGCTCTCCCAAGCCCCTTCCCAGCCAATACCTTCCCATAAAAGTAACTACTATTCTGGCTTCTATTACCATAGATTAGTTTTGGCTGTTCTTGAACATCATATAAATTTACTCTTTTGAACATGACCTCTCTCACACAGCGAATGTTTTTGAGATTTAGCCATGCTGCCGTGTGTGACGGTTAGTTTCACCTGTCAACTTGGCTAGGCTACAGTACGCAGTTATACGACCAAACCCTAATCTAGGTATTTTGTAAATGTGGTTCTCTACAATCAGTTAACTTTAAGTAAAGGAGATTATCTCCACAATGTGGGTGGGCCTCACCCAATCTGTTGACAGGCCTTAAGAACAAAACCAAGGTTTTCCTGAGGAAGAAGTTCTGCCTCAAAACAGCAACATCTGTTCCTGTCCCAGAGTTTCTAGCCTGCGGATTTCAGGTTTGCCAGCACCCAATTGCATAAGCCAATTTCTTGAAATAAACCTCTTAATATACATATATATTTTCTTACATATATTTACCTATGTGTGTGTGCATATATATATATATATATA
>JAQZBX010006202.1:0-53974 GCA_029593785.1 Cabassous unicinctus | reverse complement strand
TACCACATCTGGTACAGTTTACTCTCATCCTTCAGGATCTGTCTGGTTCATGTAGAATATGGTGGGGCCCAACAATTCTGTATCGTTTAGAACTTACAGGCAGCAATAATCTCTGCCATTCTCCCTGGATGGGAAATTATTTTGATTTGATGTATGACACATGTCAAAAAAGTTCACAATATTTGCTGAATAAAACATGTAGAGTCTTTAAAGGGGTTACAGTATTGGTCCAGAGAAGATAACCTTGATGAAGGATGATAGAGTAAATCATTAATGTTTGCTTTGTTAATGACAATTTTTAACTTTTGGATTATGTGACTTTAAAAAGTTTTGTTAATTATGGAGAGGTTGATTTCCTTTGACTCTATCTGAAATTATATTATTATGTTTCATTGAGTCTAAGATCTCATTGATGATAAGATGTACCATTATTCTATTACCACTAAGAAAGAAAAATATCATCTAATAACTATATGATACAATGCTTCTCATCACATCCACCATAAGCTGCATAATGATTTGAGATACTATGTTATGAAAAATAAAGGTGTCTTACAATCAGTGAAACACATATTTATTTGTTGTTTGCCTCTACTAACTAAAATGTAAACTCAACGAATGTAGAGATTTTGTCTATACCAGTTATCAATATATGTGTCCATGTGTTTTGAACAGTGTCTGGCACATAATAGGCATTCAGTAAATATTTTTGTTGAATGAATAGAGGAAAAAAATTTAGGCTTTCTCCTCCTCCCCATTCCCTCTCTCTCCACCTGGAACTTTGGTGTACAGTAACTGTGCTTAATTCCATTTACACTGAGAATTAAATCGGGATCTCTGGGAGCAAGACTCAGACTCCAAAGTGGTGCAAAAGCTGCCAAGTAAATCTAATGTACCTTAAGAATTTGAGAATCCCTGCTCCATGCCACTTCATTAATAGCATATACACATGCAGCAGCCATGCATCTCTGCATCGCATCTTTTCCTCCATATGAAGAGATTTCAACATTTGCGTGATGAGGAAAAGCTTTCTAAAGAAAATCATTGCTATTCCCTCAAAGAGTAGTAATCCAATAGGTTGGCATAACACATCCATATCAACTATCTCATTTGATCCTCAAACAGTCAAGTGAGGAATGCAGAGCAAATATTACCATCTCTGCAATTGTAAAGAATCTGAATCTCTAAGATTTGCTCAAGGTAGAAACAAGAATGTGCATTTCTTTTCTTCTCAGTTTTATGATTTCAAAAATAAATTAGAAAAAAATGTTT
Organism: Cabassous unicinctus; assembly: GCA_029593785.1. Lineage (NCBI taxonomy): Eukaryota > Metazoa > Chordata > Mammalia > Cingulata > Chlamyphoridae > Cabassous > Cabassous unicinctus. The sequence goes on along the minus strand of JAQZBX010006202.1, from coordinate 52,702 downwards.
TCTGAGTTATTTTATCTCTAAATTCAAACAGTATTTCTTAATCAAAGTGTTAGCATTAGCACAGCCCCCAGAGAAGAACTGATTACCGGGAATCAACCATTCATTCAACCAAAGCTGACTGAAAACATTGACCAGATATTCCAAGTCAAGCAGAGCTCTACCTGTAACTTTTATTCTGCCCAAGCAACCTGTTCCTTTTCCAGTCTCCTGCTATTCTTCACCCTCCTGGCTTCCCTTTGCCAACTCTGTTTCAAGCTGATTCTCTAGGTATAGCAAATGACACAAACCTATTGATGTTGTTCTAGTACAACTAAGTGGTTACTTTTTTCCTCTCATTTTCATTATTTGAAAGACTGCTAATTTTCTTTTGAGGTACAGTGTCCTACTATCTTTATGTTTATTTTATGTCCTACTTTGTGTCCTACTATCTTTATGTTTATCTTTACTCTGTTCTATCCTTCTCCTTACTAGTTTTTAGTTAATGAGTTTGGGGTCCCTTGAAAACAGATTGAAACATGCTAAGGATAATGTCCAATTAACCATTGGAGGTTTAAAGTTTGAGAATGGGTCATTTTTGTTTTTTTGTTTTTTTCTCTTTTTTCTTTCCAGGAGAAGCAAAGTCCCTATATTTCTAATGTGCCAAAAAGCATTTTTCTTCAAGGGTGCAGAGGACCATTAAACTCTCATTATCATTTTATAAATTTGGCAATATTTGCTAGAATGATAAGAATAGTTTCAGCAACAGGGGAATCTACAGTTAAGTGATCTTATGTCCATAAGTGAATGGGACTCCAATAAAGCATTTTCCTGAAACAACCATAAAAGACTCAGCATCAAAAGTCTCCAAAATAGGCAAAATAGGCCAACTGCTTTCATAATCTTTAGGGACAGAGCTAATTCCTCCTGGGGTATTAAAATATTATTAAAAATGGATGGGACATCAGCTATCCTTAGAAACCTTTAATCCCAAGGATTTGTCTGATACAATTAAAGGTCCTCATTAAAGAATTTTACATCATCCATAGGCATTTAAATTTATATAGAAATGATAATGTCTTCCTGTGTCTTTTATGTGGTTTTCTTTTAAATTTGAAATGAGGATGAAGGTGGGGAATCTGTTGTTTCTAAGTACACATTTAAAAACCAAAATTTCACAAACACCGTTCCACCTAAACATGTTTTTGGAAAATGCTGCATGCTATTCCCTCCTTAAGTAAATATTCATTACCATCTTAAAGGTTCTAATAAGCCATAAAATAAGTTGGGTGGCCATACATTCATGTTGCCTAGGATAATCCTGGTTTATGCCTTTGTTCTGGCCTAATTATTAATAGTGCTCTTTTTCTCTCTCAAAAATGTCCCAGTTTAGACCATAAATTTTATGGTCACTAACAATTTCAGTTTAACATAGTTTAACCTGGAATTTCCCAACCTCACTTTACAGCTAAAGCCGTTTATCTTGTAATACTTATCTAACTCCCTGGGAAATGTGGTTTTACAGCTTTCCTAATTAATGCTTCAGATCATATCTGACATTAGTTTAATTTTATTCTTGACCTTTTCTTGGTAGCAACCATAAAAATCACTGTTGGGTAGGAGGTGTGGAAGAAGACAATGAAGGCATATTTAGGTATGTGGGAGGTAGAATGCTATATGCACTCTCTACGAAAGTGTATGGAGACATTACTAATTGTAGTTCATACTCCTTTTACAGAGACCAGTGAAGTTGCACACAGTTAGATAATTTACCCAAGGCCATCCAGTTCATGAAAGAAGGAAACAGCCAAATGCAGGGGGTCCCATCACAGCTGCCCAGTAAGAAGAACACTGAGTGGACTACAGCTGCAAGCTGTAGCAGCAGGTTTTACATGTCTCTACCTTAACCACCTAAATTCACTTCCTCCCACCACGTATTATCCCCCTTGCATATTGCTGGTCAATGCAAAAAATGCATTGCCCAGTAGCCAGTGGAGTTGCATTCATGCAAGCTTTGTAGTCACTCCACCACCACTCAGTTCCCACACCAACCTTGGCTGAGTTTGGGGAAAAAATCATCAGGGTGATTCAACCGTTGCTGGGTGGTTTGTTTTTGTCTATGGCAACAGATGTTCAAGGAAGAGTAGTTGGCCTGAGAGGTGAAAGTAGCAGAGGATTCCTTTGAGAGCGGAACCCATGACCAGCATATGCTCAAAGGGACTGCCCCATTTTGCTTAGGGCAGTATCTCTTTTGGTGGTATAAAAGGGGGCAGTCCAGACTTCCTTCATAACCACTGTCACAGAGCCTCACAGGGAGAATCATTCAAATACACATTTATCAAAGAGACACAAATACAAATCAAATTCTTTAAATACTTTATATTTTTCTAGCTTATTCATATTTAACAACAAACTCGATTTTAGAATATATCATTATATTATCTAACCCCAAACCACTGATTACACTGAAATAGACAATTCCTGACAATAGGAAAATCAATTACCACCTAAAAATAACTTGTTTATAACTACCAAGCTAACCAGTATCCTCTGGAAATCATTTTCTGGGGAATATTTGAGCTTCGAAAGGATTTTCTGTTATTGTCCCACAACAATCTTGAATATCTATATGCACTAATTTTCTGTGTGATGGTAGCTAATACTTATATAGAGCTTATGGTGTGTAAGCATTGTTCTAAGCATGTTACAAGTATCTACTCATTTAACAATCCTCTGAGATAGATACAAATATTACTGGCTCCATTTACAGATGAGGAAATTGAGATCCAGGAAAGTTTAATAACCTGCCCGTGATTGCCTGGCTAGTAGCCATCTGTCATCTCCCACTCTCTTTATACTGTGGTATGTCTTCCTTTGAAAGCTTTTGAAAACAAGTACTACATTTTTTTATATTCCTATTTTCAACATCTCATGCCCTTCCTTATATATTGCAAGTAATCAAGAATAGCTATGATAAATATTTTAATCAATAGTAATCATGTTTCAGATAAATGAAAGACCAACAGTTCATAAATATGCGCCTTGGGCATAGTAAAGGTTCAACAAATATTTGTTGATTCTTTCTGTAAAAGTATAGAGAGATTATGCCAGCATTTTCTAATAATACAAATACTATTAAATTATTTCCTAATCCTTTAGCCTCATAAAATTCAATAAAAATTAAACAGCATACTTCCAAAATAAAATTGTTTCAGTGCCAGTTTAAATACCTGAATACCAAAAGTATATTCAGAGTCACTTTTTCAAACAGTTAATTTTTGCAATGGTTTAGATACTAATGTCAAATTTTAATATTTATTCACGGTTAGATGAAAATCTGCAAAGACATCAATTATTTAGACATTAGCAAGATAAAATGTTTTATAGATATTGCTTCCATTTCTATTTTAAACACACATGGTCTTAATTTTTCTAAAATGGTCACTTTTCAAAATAGTATTGAAATATTTTATTTAAGCTTTTGAACAAGCTTAATCACTGCGAGTTAATTATTTGTTGCTGTAGTGATATGAAGCTAGTACTATATTTTCTCCATTAACATTAATACTGGATCATTTCATTCCTACCTGATAGATAATGCTTTAGGATTCTCATATTGTACAAATAATTTGAGACCCTTTGGTTAACAGCAAATCAGACCCACTCCCATTGTCTTTCCATAACAGATGACTTTTCCTTGCTCTGTTTTTGGTTGTTCATAAAGATAATGTAATAGCTTTGAAACTAATTTCAAAAACTACATTTAATCCATTCCTTAATTAAATGTGCAATTATGGAACAATGAATTTGGCAATTATTTTACAAAATTGGCATACACACAAAAATTGCTGAAGCCAATCCTGAATATATGAAGCTATTTTGTATTTATACAAAAGCTTTTTAACCAGTTGTTTTATTTTCTCACACATGTCCCTCCCTACTTTTCCCAGGAATATTTATAGTCTAAAATTAGAAGGACAAGACAAAATTTTCATATTTATATTTTACTTGTGATACCTCTTGGTAACCTACACTAAATTCTGAAAATCTAACCCAAATTTACTTAAAAATAATAGCAAAGTTAGTTGGAACCTAGAGCTATGAAGTTTTTCCTTATTTCAGCAATTTCTTGACTTTCTAAGAAATACCACTTAAGAAGCTAAATGTATTTCTAAGCAACAGGAAGAAATATGTATGTTTCAAGTGGTACAAAAGTAATATTTACAGTTGGAATTATTTTCAGGTTTCACTTTTGGGTCTCAAGTATGTTTGGGTCACTGGAAAAGCTTGCTTGGTGTTAACATCACCTTCTAATTTAAAGTTACACTAGTGGAAGAAAGCTCAAGAGCCATATCCCTGGGGAAAGAGCATAGAGAAAGAAGTAAAGGAAAAGCATAAAAGAGCTGACTAGTTCTTTATTCTAGCAATCAAAAAATAAATGACAGTTCTTTAACTTTTCATACATAAGGTAAAGGCATAATTGTACATTCAAAGCAAAAAAAAAGTATTGGAGAGGCAGTATAATAATCAATCGATTTCCCCTCACATTGTGAACTGATGAATACACACATGTAAATGTTGTAGTCCCTCGATTAGTTCTTAATTCTATATATGGAAAAGGTTGCTGAGTTACCTCTTCATTGAAACAGATCATATGCTTATATCAGGTTCTCTGATTTACATCAAATTAATGCTACATTAAGCAGTTTTTATGGAATATATTTACAAATGTCAATGACGACCTTTAACAGCTAAGAGCTTAATATTAAATGAGGCAATTCTCTCAAACATAGACTTTATATATAAATTGGTGCTAGTATCCAACCACAGAATATTTGCTTTCTTAAGCTATCTAAAAACAAAAAACTTCATCAAATTTTAAAAAGTGAGGAAACCATGGATGTTGGCCAATAGCCAACTGGTTCTTCACACTGAATCTTGGCTCACAGGATCTTGACTTTACCAGCCTAATCATGTAAGAATGGATGGTAAGTGGGGACGAGGGGTGGAATAGTTGGAGGTCCAAAACCAAGCTTGCACATGTCAATTCAAGATCTGGAAATAGACCGTAGGTGCATTACAGAAAGATTAAAGCCCACATATGCCTCCTTTTCTACCGTTTGAATATGCACAGGTATTAAATCAGGAGTTCTGTCCTCAAACACCAAGAACATTTATAGATCTGGGACTGGAAGAGAGAAGAAGAGAAAAAGATTGGAATCATGGTTTTCATTCCATTAGCTATGGTATGCCCATTTGCCCTCTAACAGCTCTCAAAAAATGGAAGCCAAATTGCTAAAAAGAGGTAGCATGCAAAAGGCCCCCTGGAGCTGTTCACCCCACTCTGAACTAGAGGCACAGAATAAAGTTACTCAACCACTCAAGAAATAATCTTCAGAAATCTAGTGGGATTAAAGAAACTACTCCTAGTGTTCACAAAGGGCCATAATCTTTGATCTCAAACGCAAAATGTAGTTATTACTTTACTGACAGCTAAAGGTAATCTGGCTTCAGGCAAATCAGTCTGCAGCCTTCTTCTTCCTTTCCCTGTTTCTAGCAACCAGAATCTTCTGGCTCTTTAACCAGCAGCACCCCATTACCAAAGCACCAGGATTTATTAATAGACATTTTAGTTCCCTGAGGGTCTGTGGAGGTGGATAACCTACCTCTTCCAGACACGACCACAGGCCAAGCCTTTCATCCTTTGTTGAGAACTCAGGTCTTAAAGCCTTAGTTGTTTGGCTAAGGAAATTTCAAATAATAATAAGCTGCTTAGCAAAACACAAGAAGGAAACAACTCACCTGGGGAGTACCTGCTATGGTTCATTGACATTTACAGCAAGCCTCCCTGATACTGCACTGGTGAGGCTCTGGGAGATTCCCCAGGCATGCAGACACAGGTGCTCCTGACCTCAGCTATCCTGGGGTACAACCAACTGGTGTTGCACAAAAGTCAACACTTTAATGTGTGTGTACACATGAAATACTAATGCATTTTCAAAGTGAGAAGCCAAGATTTCATTTTGCAGGCCATTTTTGCACTGGCCCCAGGCAGAAGGTTAAATCTATCATTTTCAGTTTAAGAACTGAAAGGTCTGGTAGAGCTGATTTCCCCTAATCCAGTTTCATTCTTATTAAACATATATTATGCTCTATTATCTGCCTTAATAATTTTTTCACACTTCAAATGTTTCACTTGCTTTTATAATCACACTAGTAGACTCGTCACTAGCTTTTGCAATGTAAAAACCAGTAGAGTTTTAAATCTATTAAGATACCCATAATTAACCACAAACTTGGCATTAGGGTCACTCTATGTCTCTGGAAAGTTTCTGGTTTTGGCTCGAATAGATACTAGGCTAAACAGCTCGTGTTTTTGAATTAGAAATGCTGTCCACATTGTGACTTAAGAACAGCAGTGGCTGCAGAGTGACAACACCCTCTCAGTTCTCTCCCCCACCAAAGCCTTCTCATCTCCTTCCTTCCCACCCTCTCTCCCACCCCCATCTTGCCCCTCCCACCAAATAACAGAAACAGAAGGCTAAACAGTAGCTGCGGTAGTCTGCTTTGACTTCTCGGTATTCACCTGCATTTTACTCTTTTTATATTTCTGTATGTGTAGCATATTTTTCCATGTCTTTAAAGTTTTGTGAAGTAAATTCCTTAGTGAATAAACTCAAGTTTGGTTAGGTACTAATATAACAGCCTGGAATGCCTTGGAGATGAGTGAATAGCCAGAAATTCAACCAGAGTCATTTGACTGTGTGGCTACACCCTTCCTTAGAGACTGTTTGCACAACTCTTACTTTAGCCGGGATAATCATCTTATTATTCCTAACACGCTATTAGTTTTCCATAAAGCAAATCCATAAAAGTGAAACTCTTCTGGTTATTTTATTTTATTTTTTTTTTAAAGATTTATTTGTTTTATTTTATTTATCCCCCCCTTGCCGCTTGTGCTGCTGTGTCCATTCGCTGCGTGTCTTCTCTGTGTCTGCTTATCTCCCCCTTGCTGTGAGGTCTTGCCGCATCAGCCCACGGCGCCGCGTGAGCCGGCCTGCCCTCACAAGGAGGCGCCGGGAAGCGAACCCGGGCCTCCCATATGGTAAACGGGGGCTCTATCCATTGCGCCACACCCGCTTCCTGCCGTGAGGTTGCTGCATCAGCCCACCGCACCGCTCAGGCCTGCGTGCCCTCACAAGGAGGCCTCGGGATGCGAACCCGGGGTCTCTCATATGGTAAACGGGGGCTCTATCCACTGAGCCACACCCACTTCCCTCTTCTGGTTATTTTAAAGTAAGGGCTTGAGTGAGGCAGATCAGCTTGGATTATGTATTCAGTCCTCTTTGGCCAGAACACCTGATTAATTTATTCTTCTACCTCTGGAGAGGGTCCCAAGTCACTGGTGATTAAATACATACTGTTTTTGAGGAATATGTTGAAAGCTCTAATAAAGACTAGCAACCACAAAGCATCATTCCAAGAAAAAAGATAAACCAGGTTTAGTCTTCTGGCATCCAAACTAAGAAGACAGTCAGAGCTTCCAAATCCAGCCTCCCACTCAGTGAGTTTCAGCTTACGTGTAGAGGAATGGGGGAGAAACTCGGAGCTTGGATGAGCCAGATAAGGATTCAGTGAGCTCAACCACAGCCTGAAAGCTGCTGTGATTATTCCCATTTACACATGAGCAAATGGAGGAGCAGCAAGATCAAGAAACTTGTCTAACTTCAGAAAGCTAATGAATGGTGATTCCAAGGGCCAGACTCCTGCCTTTCCTAGCCTTATAGCAAGAACAATCATAGAGCCCTGGTTCTATCTGTCAGAGTTTTTTAATCTGTGATTTGCTCACCATGAGCAGGTCATGATGCCAATGTACTGGCCCATGACCAACATTCCCATGAAATAGAATAAAATAGGAAAAGCATGGGTATTGTTTCTTGAAACTCTTATTTTTTATATATAATAAATATACCATATTCATACACACTCGTTCATGATGTAAGATGTATTTATTTCTTCCAGTGATTCTAGTCAGAAAAGAAACTAATTAAACTACCAAGTTACTCTCCTTCTGGGATTCTTTGTTATTCTATAAAAACCACAGTTTACAGGTTTGAGAAATACTGTTTTAATGCAAAGCAGTTGCAATCTGAATTTTTCTACAAGAGCAGAGATTAATGGAGCTATTGAATCATGAAATTCCCTGCTGTAACATTCTGAAATTCTCTAATATGAATCTGTGAAAGATAGCTATATCTCACTATTTTATTATTTGTAAGTTACTTTAAAATACATCAGTATAGAAAATGTGGTGTGAAAAAAAGAGATAAGAAAATATGATATGCTTATATGTGTGGGTGTGAGTATGTGTATGGTAGAGAAAGTTAGTTAACTTTAGAAATTAACACTGTAGTCTAGACCTAATTGTGAATACATGCTCCAGATATTGCTAATCAGGACTTGAAAGATTCTAATCCAGTGATTCTTAACCTTGGCTATACATTAGAATCATCTGAGAAAAAAATTTTTAATTGTAGTATCATTTTATTTCATTTTTAAAAATGATCATATGATAAAATTGACTACTTTTCTTTCCTTTGGATATACAGTTCTATGAATTTTAACACATGTATAGATTTGTGTAATCACCCTCACAATCAGGACACAGAGAAGGTTCAGCATCCCCAAAAACTCTCCATTTGTGCCACCCCTTTATAGTCTTAACCTCCCCACAACCCTAACCCCTGGCAACCATTATCTGTTGAGGGACTTTTGAAAATGCAAATGTCCAGGCTCCATCCGCAGAGATTCTGATCTAATTAGACTGGGGTGAGGGCTGGGTCTTTGTAAAAGTTTCATGGGTAACTCCAGGGTACAGCCAGGATGGAGAAACTGGTCCCCTAATTAGAGCCTACACTCCAAACGCTGCTACCACCAGTTCTTTGACTATCTTCATCTCAAATCAACAGTGTTTTGTTCATTAGCATCATGGATATTAAGGATGTTCTATCATTGTTGAAATGAATGGTGTTCAAAATACGTGGGTGGGCTGCAAGCAGTGTCAGGTACCTCCATCCTCTCACCAAGAGGTATGAGAATCTGGCAAGTCCACCACCCAGTGAAAAGGGCATAGATCTCTTAAGACAACACTCAGGCATAGGGTCTTACTGGAAGTTTAGCCAAATTCTGTTCCTGGAATAGTCTAGCTTCTGTCTTGAGCAATTTCTTTAGGCCTGGTGCCTTTCCAGAATGCCTAAAAAGGTAGCGAGCTGTGACTTCACTGAGGCTTCAGAAGAATTCAGGTGTCTACTTCTGCTTGCTAGTAAATATTTGCTTTGCAGATTGGGTTTGAGACTTGCTTTCATTGCCATTTACCAGCTGGTAGAGAGATGTGGGGAAGGAACATGACACTTTCCAACTTCTAATGATTACAGCAGTAGTTCTTAATCTTGGCTATACATTAGAATCACCTGGGAAAATTTTAAAACCCTGATGCCCAGGTGTTGCAGTTGGGCAGTTTGATGTAGTTATGAATTCCAAAAATATAATTGGATCATGCTTGTAAACTGATCTGTTAATCTGGGCATGATTAAGTTATGATTAGGGCATTGACTGGGCCATGTCAGTAGGGCATTGAGCCCCACCCCTTGGTGGGTGGGGAATCGAATATAAAAGGCAAGGCAAAGAACAGAGTTGAAGCAGTTTTTGAGAAGCAGTTTTGATATTGGAGAGAAGGTCCCAGGAGAAGAGAAAAAAAAGCCATTCGCCTGATAGTCTACAGCTGACCTTGTGAAGGAACTAAAGGAGCTAAGCCCGGAGACAGAAACGCAGCCCCAGGAAGAGAGGAACCCAAGAAGCCTGAACCCTGGCAAACGTTGGCATCTGTCTTGCTCCAACACATGACAATGGACTTTTGGTGAGAGAAGAAACTTAACACTTTATGGCCTGGTATCTGTGGAATTCTATCCCAAATAAATACCCTTTATAAAGACCAACCCATTTTTGGTATTTCACATTATCACCCCTTTGGCTGACTAAGACACCAGGTTTCACCCCAAAGCAATGAAATCAGCGTCTCTGGGAGTGGGACCCAGGCAGCACAATTTTTAAAACTCTCCAGTTGTGTAGACAAAGTTGACGGCCTCTGCATAATAATCTGATAATTTTGAACAAATAAGTTGATTCAAATTTATTCAACTCATTAAGACAAAGTCCATCTTCCCCCATCAGCACATGTAGGCCAGGTTTCCAGCAGAGCAACTAGCTAGAGGCCCAGTTACACCATGCAGCTGTGCCCCATCTTCAGCACTGACTTCTCCACTTTGAGCCATAAACACCCTTTGGAAGATGTGCTTCTTATCTACTGCTATGTAACAAACCACTCCATAATTTAGTCGCTTCAAACAATGAATATTTATTATTTCATAGTTTCTGTGAGTCAGGAATCTGGGAATGACTTGGTTGGGTGGTTCTGGCTCAGGTTTTCCAATGAGGTTGCAGTTAGCTAAGCTCACCTGGGCCTGGAGGTTCTTCTTCCAACTTCACTCACATGACTGTTGGCAGGAGGCTTAGTGTCTTACTGGCTGTTGGCCAGGGTTCAATTCATTGCCATGTAAATGGCGGTGGGGGGTGGGGGAGAGACTCATCATAAGGCTGCTTGACTGTCCTCATGACACTCTCCAGAGTGAATGACCGAAGAAAGAGAGCCTGGAGGAAATTGCATTTTCTTTTATGATCTAGTCTCTGAGTACCACACCATCACTTTGCTTCAATTCTATTTGTTACAAGCCAATAACTAAGTACAGCTCAACAATCAAGGGGAGGGGAATTAGGCTCCACCTCTTGAAGGGAAGAGTGCCAGAGATTTGGGGGACATATTTTCAACCTGCCTCAGAAAATAACCAACCCGGATTAAGGGAATATAAAAAGTGTTTTAATTGCCTTTATGGAAAAAAAAGTCTAAGTCTAATTTCACTGGGATGCATAAACTGAACAAGGGTGAGACATCTAAAGAATCCAAAAAAGTCTTCCAAAAAAATTTGACTCTCTTCTAATGTATACATCAATAGCGATTGCAATTTGTTCCCATACTTTAAATCTTTAAAGAAGAAAGGGCATACTGACCAAAAGATGTCATCTCATCTTGCTCAAGCCCATGTTTTCCATCAAAATGTATTTTGGATCTATAATTTTATGTAGAGTGCTGTGTTTGTTATCAAATAAACAGAAATTATATTTAATTTCAAACTCCATTAATAATATCGAGAGAAAAGGGAAAGCAAAGTAAGCAAAGATGGTAAAAGACAAAGGTATTTTGTTTCAAATTTCTTAAAATAGTGTACAAATACAGCAGCTAAGTTAATGATGAGTGTTTGCCACCTTAAAATAGAAAGGTTAATTGTAAAGAACTAGAAAGCCTTGATCCCAGAAGATCTCAGAATGTTCTATTTTCTGTTGAAATAACTGTTTTCATAAGAAAGGATTGCGTAGACCAAGGTTCTGCATACAACGATTCGCAGGCTTACTCCCTATTTTTGCAAATAAAGTTTTATTCAAACACAAACATGCTTGTTCCTTTACGTATTGTCTCTGGTTGCTTTTGCAGTGCAATAGCAGAGTTAAGTAGTGTCAAAAATGGCTGTAGGGGGAGGATTGTAGGAAGATGGCAGAGTAGGGAGCTCCAGGACTCAGTCCTTCCACCAGAACAACAATTAAACAGGCAGAAACTCTGTCTGAAACAATATTTTGAAACTCCAGAGGCCAATAGAACACCATAACAGTGTGAGAGAAGAACAGAAAGAGGAGGATAGTAAATTTCAGTAAAAATCAGTAAATTGCTCTCTCCACAAGACAGTTACCGGTGCCCATCCCAGGCCACCATGAGGTCCAACCCTTGTCTAGCTCACTAATGACAAAAAGGGACTTAAAATTCCACTTCCAAAAGATCAGGGGTGGGCACTGCTGATCAATCATGGATTTTGATTAGCGGCTTCAAATTGCTAGAGTCTGGCTCTGAGGGTGTGAGGCAGGTTAGTATAGAGAGGAAGAGGACATCCTGGCACAGCTGGGACCTGGCAGAGAACATAGCTGGCATAGAACATGGCCAAGAGACCCTGCCCGGAAACCCCTTCTACTAAGAACAAAGCCGGAAAAACCCCGCCTAGACCCTGGCCACGAGGTCCCATTTGGAACTTTCCAGAGTCAAGGGGGATACCTCCAATCAACAGGCCTCCCCATTGACCCCCTGAGAGCTAATAGGTGAGGCAACAAATCAGAACAGCAAACAGCTGGGGCCCTGCCCCAACATTAGGAAGGGGAGTCTTAAAAAGGCCTAACTTGGGGCCCCACGTACATATCTCACCCTGCAGCATGCCCACAATCTATGTCTCAGGTTATGTACATATCCTTTTTCTTGTTTCTTAATAGACTCCCTTGCCTAACACATGGCATGTCCTTAAATTTTTTGCGTGGCATAGCCAGGAACCTAGAAGCCCAGAACCCAGAGCATTCTGCTAACAGGTGGCCTGTCTGCAACCCTCCCTGGGCAGCAGTGGAGGAGACTTAAAGAAACAAGGCTTCTTCAGTGCTACAGGGGACACATTCAAGGGCTGTATTTGCTGGGCAGGTTAAGAAAGCTCAGCTTTGGGGAACCCTGGGGGGAGGCTCCTGGGCCCTTCCAGATGCCATTCCCAGGGCACTTTGGAACCAATCTTTGCCTCCTTTATGGGTCCCTGGCCCTGCATCTGCTGGGAATGACTGACTTGGAGATGCCCTCAGGCATGACACTCTCCCAGAATTTGCCCTGCGGGCGACAGCTGCTTGAGAAAACAAAAGGAGTATGAAAAACTAAGGAAGCAGATAGACTTGAGGCAAGGCTTGCCAGGTTTAAACACACCCAGGAGAGGGAGGTCAGTTTCCTGGTAAATAGAGGGGGCATTCAAACTCCTGTGAGCAGGGCAACTCCAAAACATCTAACAAGCTCAAGCCCATGACAAGACACAGGCCCAGAGAAGACAGGGAGGGGCATGTTTACTGCATTTAACTTGAGCAAACTTTTCTGATAAGAAGGCAGCAGCACAAGAAACTCCATCTTATCACCAGCTCAGTACAAAATCAAGAAACAGACATCTCAGGGAATAAATCCCAGAGTCAACATGTTTGAAATACTAAAATGTACAGAGTGCAATAAAAGAATAAAAGACCAAAACAAAAACAAAAACAAAACGGGAAATGGGGCCTATCCAAAGGAAGAGGATAAAAATCCAGAAAACACCAACAAAGAAGACCAGAATGTGGACATTCCAAAAAATTCTTTTAAAAAGGATCTTAAAAATGCTCAAGGAGATGAAGGAAAATACAGAAAAGGATATCAGGAAAACAATGAATGAGCAAATTTAGAATCTTAGTAAAGAGATAGAAATTTTAAAAAGCAACCAAACAGAATTACTGGAGTTGAAGGCCATAATAACTGAAAGGAAAAATTCCCAGGAGGGTTTCAAGAGCAGAGGGGAGCTGGCAGAAGAAAAAATCAGCAAACTCAAAGTAAAGACAATTGAAATGAGTCAGGCTGAGGAGCAGCAAGAAGAAAGAATTATAAAAAGCAAAAATAGCCCAGGACAACTCTGGGACACAAACAAGCGCGCCAATATACACCTTATGGGAGTCCCAGAAGGAGAAGAAAGATAGAAAGGGGCAAAGGGAATATTCAAAGAAATAACAACACAGAACTTCCCAAACCTAGCAAAAGACGTGAATATGCAAGAAGCCCAGAGAACACCAAACAGGATAAACATGAGGAAAAAATATATATTGATCATTCTATTGAGTGCAAAGGACAAGGAGAGAGTTCTGAAAGCTGCAAGAGAAAAGGAATGTGTTTTGTACAAGGGAGTCCCAATTAGATTGAGTGCCAATTTCTTATCAGAAACCATGAAGGCAAGGAAACAATGGGTTGAAATACTTAAAGTGCTGGAAAAAAAACAACTGTCAGCTAAAAATGAAGGAGAGATTAAGACATTCCCAGATATCAAAAGCTGAAGGAGTTCATCACCACTAGATATGCACTAAAAGCAATGCTCAAGGAATTCTTCAGACTGAAAAGAGTGGAAACTAGATAGTGGTTAAAAATGGCATAAAGAAATAAAAAGACCTCCAGTAAAGGTAAGCATTTGGTAATTATAATTGCCAATATAACTGTATGGTATTGTTTGGTGTGTAACTCCATTTCTTACTTCCTACAGGTGCTAAAATGCAAATGCATAAAAAGTAATGACAAATCTATGTTTTTGGACACACAATGTACAAATATATATGGGGTACCAAGTACAAAAAAGGTGGGGGTTGGAAGGATATGAGAAAATATATGTGTAAGCTACTGAAGTCAAGTGGATGTCAAACCAAATATAGTTATTATATATTTAGGATGTTAAATTTTAACCACTTGTTACCCACAAGGAAAATACATGAAAAACATATCCCTATAGAAAAGAGAAGGTGCTCAATATGGTACAACACAAAATCAAATAAATATAAAAGCAGGTATTAATGGAAGAATCGAGGGACAAATAAGGCACAAGACCTACAAAGTTAAATAGCAAAATGGCTGAAGAAAGTCCTGCAATTATCAGTGAATTTAAATGTAAATGATAAACTCTCCAGTCCAAAGGCAGAGACTGGCAGAATGGATAAAAAGGCATGACCCTACTATGTGCTCTCTGTGAGAGACTGTGCTTTTATTCAAATATACAAGAAGGTTGAAAGTGAAAGGATGGGAAAAAATATACTATGCAAGTAGTAACCAAAAGAGAGCTGGGGTAGCTATATTAATATCAAATAAAATAGACTTTAACCCAAAAACAGTTACAAGGGCTAAAGATTCTCATTATACACTGATAAAGGGGTCAATTTAACAGGGAGATGTAACAATTATAAATATTTACGCACTTAACAGCAGAGCTTCAAAATATATGAAGCAAATACTGACAGATTTGAAGGGAGAAATTGATGGTTCTATATTAATTATAGGAGACTTCAATACACCACTTTCAATAATAGATAGAACATCTCGTCAGAAGATCAATGAGTAAATACAAGATCTGAATGATACTCTAAACCAGGGGTTCTTAACCTTTTTGTTCCACAGACCCCTTTGCCAGTCAGGTGAAGACCACAGACCGCTTACTAAGTCCACACTATACTGTGTATTATTTAATAAATATATCACACCTGCACCAACACATCCCCACAAGAAGAATGTTTTTTTTAATTTAAATTCAAGCTCATTGACCCCCTGTTAAGAATCCCTGCTCTAAACCAACTAGACCTAACAGACAGCTAAAAACATTTTACCCAACAAAAACAGAATACACACTCTTCTCAAGTAATCATAGATCATTATCCATGAAAGACCATGGGTAATCTCAATAAATTAAAAAATATTGAAATTATACAATGTATCTTCACTGACCACAATGGAATGAAGCTAGAAATCTGTAACAGAAGGATAAATGGGAAATTCACAAATCTATGGAAATTAAACAACATAGTCTCAACATGCACATATTCATAACTTTATTACACTAATCCTTAAGCTATTATTACTGATTTTCCAGGTTCCAAAGAAAGATCCAAGGGAAAACATGATGATCAAGAGGTTGGAAAAAAGCATGTTATTATTCATGTGTTCATTTAACAAACATTAAATTAAGCACCTGCTACATTTAGGGCAATATGACTAAAAGCTAAACAAAAGTATCTTCTCCTTCATGCTAATGTTGTTCTGCTGCATAAAAAATATAAACCCAAAGTAAGTCAGTAGTTTTTAGGTTACAAATAACATAAAAGAACCTCAAACTATCATAAGAAATAAAAGGGAGGGGGATTTATTGGCACATAAAATTAAAGGAATTCAGGATTTGGGAATTTGGCCACCGTTCTTTTTCTCTCCGTCTCTGTCTTTGTCTCCCCCACAACCACCACAGTTCTCTTCCCACCCTTCTACCCGTTCCTGCTCCTCTTTCCTTGTGGCTTCATTTCTTTTGGCTGTGACTGAGTTTTCTCCATTTGATGTGTAAAGCTACTAGCAGCTCTTGCCATCACAAGAGCAGCCAGATATACTTCTCTTAGGCAGCCTCAGTAATGAAATCGCAGGGAGCAAGGCTGAAGGGCTGCTTTGGAGCAGGCTACCATTCCTGGATCAGTTACCATGGCCTGGAAGATGGAGGTGCAATAATTGGTCCAGCTCAGTTCTTGGGCTCACCCTGAATGTTCTGCTACAAGTGAAGAGTAGAGAAGGAGGAGATACTATGCAGACAAAAGGACAACCAGTAGGTGAGCATTTAGTCTTCTCTTTAATATTAACTGGCCCTGACACAGCTGTTAAGTCATAAGACCCAGGGAAATTCTAAGAGCATATTCCATCTATTACTCAGTTTGGACAGGACTCATGTAAATCATAATTTATCATTTACTATATTATGATTTTAAAACCTCTCTAGATTTCACAACTCCATTCACCTGTTTCTCAGGAAATTTCTTATCCTTATCATGCTACAATTGATACTTCAAAGATTTAAAGGAAGTTACATCTCCACTACAGATGCAAGAAAAAGAAGGTTCTCACACTTTCTGTCTGACTGGTTGTGGCAGCCAAGATTGAATGGGGGAATACAGGAAATTCTAAAAGCATGGGGAAGGGGAAATATCTCTGCAACTCAGAAAAAAACTTGCAATTAGCAAATAGCCTTTACTCCACAAAAAACAACAACAACAAAAAGAAATTACATCTTCCTTTGACCATCAGTTTCTTAGGCCAAGTAATTCAAATTTCTTGGTTCTTCCTAGAATCAAAGAGGAGGTTCTCCCTATAGTTGAGATGTCACTCACTTTTTTGTGACTTTCCTAAGACTTGTTTTACAACATGTATTATTTTCCTTCTTAATACATGATTCAGAATGTGACACTGATCAGTGATCCAAACAACCATGAATATATTTTGAAATAAACTTGGAATTAGATTCACCTGGGAAGAAATCCTAGATTTGCCACTTAATTTTTATATAATCTTGAAATAATCACTAGCTCCCTTTTACAAATGAGGACTAACAGATACTCAGTTAGCAATATTTATTGAAGTTCTACTATATGCCTTTGCTTGCGGTGCAACAAAAAAAAAGAGAAATATGGTCCCCACCTTCACAGAACTATGCCAAGGAGAGTATAGACAAGTACATAAACTGTTTCAATACATTGATAAGTACTGTGATGTGAAATACTAATGCATCAAAGGGGTATGCCACCCAGATTTGGGAGTGGGGTGAGTGGAAGGTGGACCTTTCCCAGAGGAAATGGTATCTAAGGTGAAGCCCTAATCAATCAACCCTGCAAATGAGAAGAGGGCGAACGGGGGTTTGGCAGTGTTTCTGGGGAGAGTAGGTAGCCTACATACTACGATATAGGGTAACATAATGATTTAAAGGAACTAAATGCTATTCAAGCATTAATAAGGGATTTTCAGGCAGCAAGAGACAAAAATCCCTTTCCAACTATCTCAAATGAAAAGGTAGAATTTACTGACTCAATGACCCATCTATGGGTTGACTTAGCTGGCGTCAGAGATGACAAGATACAGGCACTGAAAAAAATGCACAACTTTCCTCATCTCTATGCCTTTTGCTTCTCTTTGTGGATTAGATTTGTTCTCTACTTCTGTAGACAATATTCTCCCACAACCAAGAAGAATGATGCCAGCTGCACTGAATTGATAACATGGTAGCTTTGTCACGGAAGAGAAAAGGTGTTATCTTCCATTTGCTCCAGCCTGAAAAAATGTCAAGAATTGCACAAGGTATGGGATTCTACCCACCTTAAAAGTTAACAGGTTATCCTGACACTGTTTCATGGATGCAGAAGCCACTGGACCCCTGCGTCAGTAACAAAGAACTTTCCCTTGGCACAGCAGGCAGCCTGAACTTCGCATTCACATCGGTTCCCCTTGCTCCCTAAGGGTCATGGAGATGACGTGGAGCAGCCCAGGAAGATGTTGCACACACAGTGGGTTTGAGTCACAGCTGAGGAGCTCTGATCTCAGGAAGCCCTTGAACATATAAAGGAGCTGCTACCAAATCTTCCCAAACTTTGCCCCGCAGGGGGTTATTTTTATATCCTGGTCAGGAAACAAATCTTCCCACTGACCTGGACAAGATACTACCTCTAGCTTTCAATGTTGTTTGCTATGCAGACATCTTTGAAAAGATAGCCGGGAATAAAAGATGTCACAAGATGTGCAGAAATGCTGTGGAGAATTTCTCACTGTCTTAATTTGCCAGGGCTACTGTACCAAATACCACAGACTAGTTGGCTTAAAAATACCACTTTATTGTCTCATAATCTTGGAGGCTCAAAAGGTAAAATCAAGATGTTGGCAGTAACAATATTTCTCCAAAGTCTTCTGCATTCTGGTGGTGGCTTGCAGGCCATAATGCAATCTCTGCCTCTCTCACATGGCCATCTCTCGCCCTATCTGTCTTCCCATGTGTCCAATTTCCTCTCTTGTAAGGACCCCAAGTCATATTGGGTTAAGGCCTAGTCTGATTCAGTTGGACCTCACCCTAAGAGCATCTTCAAAGATCTCAATTACAAATGAGTTCACATCTACAGAACCGAGGGTTAGTACGTGAACATGTCTTTGTGGGAACATGATTCAATACATAACACCTGCCAATAAAAACTCCCATGGAAGGAGTCAAATTGGTGTGTCTTGGGTCATATGCCCATTGCTGGATCAAGTACTTGGTCCACCAAGGAAACAGGGTCATATTATGGCTCTGCTATCGTCAACTTCCCACCCCTGAGGCAGGGGTCAGGGTTAGTTTCCAAGAAATTAGGGGAGGATTGTGTTTGATGAAGATGACTTACTACACTTGATAGCATTAGAGTGCAAGCTAAAAGGCTGAAGAGGCAAGATGGTGCTAGATGGTGAAGAACTATGTAGGCTATGTTAAGGAATTTGGACTTTTTCCTATATGCAACAGTGGTTTATTAAATAATTTCACATGGGTTTCTTTAATAAAATCACACTGGCATGGGCATTAGGGATTGGCAGCAGAGAGTAAATAAGAGACAAGTTACGGGACTGTTACGATAGTCCAGACAAATGAAAACATGGGCCTGAACCAAGATAGTGGGGATGGAGAGTAGTGGGCAAATGTGAAGACAGTATCAGGGTAGCTAGAGGGAGAGAAGGCAGAATCAAAGACAAACTTTATGTTTCTGTTTTGGGAAACTTAGTGACTTGAGATACAGAACATAGAAAGAGTAGCAGATTTTAGGAAAGAAGGCAAATTCCCTTTTGAAAAATGATGAATTTGAGGTGGGATGGGATATATAAAGAAAGCTAGGCTGAGGAGATGAATTGAGGCATTTAAATAGGATCTGGATGGGAAGAATTTGTCCTGGATGGGAAATATCTCCAAGACAAAATCTGAAGAACACTAATATTTAAGGACAGGCATAAGAAGAGGAACCTGCAAAAATAAAGAGAAGCCAGGAAGGGAAGAAGATAACTAGGAATGGACAGTACAATGGAAGCCAAGGGAAGAGAAATTCAAGAATAGAAATTGACTTAACTAATTCTTTTTAATGGCCATGCAACATCCTATAATCTGGTTGCACCACAGTGTAATAAAAGAACTAAAAAGAAAAACAAAACTGAGAACACAAAACAGAAGTTAAATGATGTCACATCCTGTGAGTGCGGTATTCCATCAACCTTAAAGGAGACCTATGGGGATTAAAGTCAACTCTATGTGACACACGTTGAACAACGAATGCAGTCAATGAGTGTCAATAATTTTCCTTTGTAAAGGTGAGTCACTGTGACCTACACATGGTTCACATCATACTCTTACTCCTGGACCTTTTTCAATCACTGTTGCAAATAACCAGTCATTATATATATAGTAATGTAACTTTTTTGTGTGTGCTCCATTGTACTGGTCCCTAGTAAGCATGTGCTTTTTTCCTTCTGATTTTGCCAATGGTATCAAATCCTTTGACTTATCCGCTACACCAAAAGTCATGGACCGATTGGCAGGATAAGGACAAGTGACATTTTATTTCTGTTCATCTCAGTAATATGGATCAAATCTGGCTCATTAGTTCTCACCCAACATGCATGAGAATGGCTCTGAAACTTAATGCTGTATGTAAAGGACTGTTGCTTTTCAGGGGAGACAATAGTTTTTTGTGTAGATGTGTACGCGCACATGACGCTTTCTTACATTTTTGTACCTCTTTCTTTTCTCTTCACCTAGAATTAGCTCAAATAAAATAAAAATTCCTTAGTTCTTTCTCTAGAAAAGGAAAAAGTTATGTGCCAGTCCAAATAGAGGAGATAAAGAAAACAGAAGCAGCTTGGGAAAGGCATTTTATAATTCATTAATATATATCAGTACCTCTTAAAATTTTTCTTTTCACAAAAAAGAACTGAAGAATGTTATAATTAGGAACTAATAAGAAACCACATACTTTAAAAGATTTACCATATGCTTTTTATAGCTTTATTGACTATTACCAAGTTTCAATATGTTTCAAATAATTAAATACTGCAATGGGGACATTAAAAATACAAACTAATTTACCAAAATAATTGTATTCTGAGTATTATGTACAATATTATACACTTTACATTACATAAAGGGTTTTTATATATAAAGGTAAGATTTGATTTATGATTATTGAAAATCCAAAATACATTTGAACAAAACATTCCTATGCATACATATACAATCATTCAACCAGGATAATCAAAACCATGCATGTGTGGTTATTTAAAAAAATTATATTCATACAATGATAGAAACTGAAGTTTGTTTTTATTATTTTGAGTATTATTTAAAAACCACACATATGAATTATATAACCTAGTTCTTATATATTTAAAATCTTTTGACTGAAATATGTTTCTGTTCTAAGGGAAAGTTTTGATTTTTAACTTTCTTAATTTTAAGGGTATTATGATTCATAATCATTAAAATGCCTTATAAATACATAGGCAAAGAGCAGACCCAGTCCCAACAAATAGAAAAGTCATGAGGGTCTATCATATTGCCATGTATATGTTATTGTAGAGTTTCAAAAAATAATCCTATAAAGTTGTATCATTTGGTATGCCTTAACACTATACTCATCATCAAATTGATTACAGGTTGAAGTGCAGAACTTAAAGGGGAAGTATATATTATTGTAAAGAATCAGATACTGAAAAAAGGATATCACTAGGTGACTTCAGAAAAAAAATACTGAGAATGGGTGCTCAAGTAGAAAACACCATTCATACAGGCTAAATCTGATTTTAAACAATGCATCAGTCCTTCAAAAAGGTTAGTACCCTGATGTGTTATACCTTGTTCGAACACTGAAATACCTAATTAAGTCCTGAATACTGTCACATGAGTTTTAGTACATTTCACCATTAGATTCAATTCCTCTCAAGTAGAACAGCCATAATTTTCAGTAATGCCAAACGTTTTTCTAACTGATTTGAAAAAGTCTGAAAAAACCATGTCAAGAAAAATGCCTTTCCAATTATACATCACTCTGTACGTGGGTCTCATTCCAGAGACACAAAGACTGCTGCAAATCCCACCAGAACCACACACAACAGTCTGGGAAGGGCAGCAATTAGTAAACCCATCATTCTCCTTAAATTCTGCACAGCAGTTTGCAGTATTCACTATTTCTATATCCTGCATTTTATCAAAGTCAAACAGAACACCTGGAAACTGGAAGACAGAAAGGTAACACGTTGAAACATAAGCAATATTGATGTTCTTTCCAACATCACATCAACTATGAAAAATGAGAGAGCCTAAAGTTTGCCTTATTGTTTTTCTTCTTGTATTCATGTTTAGCTTGAGTATAAAAGATCTAACCTAGGTTATCAAAATATATTCATATAAATGTATGAGCGTTCCTAATATAAAAGTTAAAAAAAGTCTAAATTCTTAATTTTTTTCATTAAATATCTTAGAGTTCAGTAGGCAGATTTATTTTTGAGCAGCTTGAGAAGAACCTGTTGTCTGAGCATTGTCTGTGAAATTGGGCACAGCTACATTTCAGCTCTTCGATGTGATTTGTCAGCCACAGCAGCCCCGTCTTCTTCTTCCTCTTCGTCCTCCTCATAGTGCTCCTCTCGGCCTTTGGGGCGGTTTTCATCACGGACTTCTTGCTCTTCTCCATCATTGTTTTTATCATCAACCTTAAAGTTAAAACCAAAAAGAAAAAACTAGTGAAGAGATAGGGAGTAGAGTTAGTGATATTAAAAATCCCCTCTAAGAGGGAAGCAGATGTGGCTCAAGCAATTGAACTCCCGCCTACCACATGGGAGGTCCGTGGTTCGGTTCCCGGTACCTCCTAAAGAAGACAGTGAGCTGGTGTGATGGGCAGGCGTGGTAAGCTGACACAACAAGAGACATGGGAAGAAAAACATGGTGAGAGACACAACAAAGCAGGGAGTGGAGGTTCCCAGTGCCTCCTAAAGAGGACAAGCAAGACAGCAAGCTGACGCTACGGGCAGGCGTGGCAAACTGATGCAACAAGCTGACGCAACAAGAGACGCAAGAAGAAAAACACAATGAGAGACACAACAAAGCCGGAAATGGAGGTGGCTCAAGCAATTAGGCTCCTCCCTCCCATATCTGAGGTACTGGGTTTGGTTCCCGGTGCCTCTTAAAGAAACAAGAAGGATGAACAGACACAACAGGTGTAAACAACAAGGGGGTGGGGAGAAATAAATAAATAAAATAAATCTTAAAAAAAAAAAATCCCCTCTCAGAAAAAGGTGTAAAGCTATTCATTTTTGGAAAAAGGAAACAAGTGAGGAAGAATGATCCTATAGGCAACCATGCTACAGTCTCTCATCCTCAAGTCACAACTTCTGCCAATTGCACATTGGCCTCAGTGGCACCTCAGAGGCACCATTACCCACTGGTGTTGCAGGTCAAGCAGGTAAGCTTTCTTTCACCAAATTCCAACCATATAGCTGTCTACTATACCCACACACACATACACACATGCACCCAATAGAAATATACACCCTACACATACATTTTCATCATTTTCACCATAGGCCTCTTCAGCATTGTGCTCCAATTCCCTTTTTTTCTCTTCAGTCAAATCTTCCTGAACCTAAAACAAACCAGAGATAATGCTTGACACCTATCATCTAAACACTAAAATTTTGTATAAGTTCATAGTAGCAGAAACCAAACAAACAAAAGATTGAAAAAAAAATCAAAAGTATGATCTATTAGGTATGAAGAAATGCATAATACACCTACTATGGGAGTCAATGTGATTGATTCTGAATCTAGGACTTTTGTAATTGGAGTTGTGATTTCCTTGAATGAGGATCAACACTCTGAGAACAACACATGGAGAAATTTAGTTTATGAAATTTAAACAACCCACCCCCCCCCTTCTAAATGGTGATAACTGTAGAAATTTGAAACCTCTGATAGAATGTAAGTTCTACGAAGGCAGGAAAGTCTTTCTCATTCAATTCACTATCTTCATTATCTAGATGCAAACCATTACACATTACAATGGCTTAATAAATTTTGTTGAAATAATGAATCAATGAATGAACAGAAGAATCAATGCAAAAATATCTTCTCTGCAAAGGCAGTTAGAAAATAGGCACCACTAATTCTATACAATGGAATAGAAAACCGATGTTTTTATTCTATAATTAAGAATAAACTTCTCTGGCTAAAATATCTAAAAAAATAGATTATTTCAATTTCCTCATGAAATAGTTTATTAACTGCCTCAAATCCTTACTCTCGCTAGTGTTCTAACATGACATTTTTCTGTTTTAAGTAGTATTTTATATATGATATGGTTGCTATTTTTCATTGATCCCAATTATTTTCTCAAAATGCAAATCAAAGAAAGCAAACTAGTAATGTTTTTGCAAAACAATCTATTTAATGAATACGATCATATTCCACAAAAATACAGGGTGAGATATATTCTAACTTATTGACTATTTCAAAAACTATATATGTGCCAAAAGTTTTAAGTCACTTGAATGATTTGAATATATTTTTAAAAATTGCCAAATATCAGTTAAGAATAACATAGCATCCTGGTACCAAATGAAAGCCTAATCTCTCCTAGGATCATGGTATAACAGGAATTCCTACTGAATAACATACAAAATTAAAGACTTAATTTTTCTGGATGGGGGAGGGCGGCAGTGTCGAAAATCTGAGAGATGTGCCTAGGAAGGAAGGTATGCATGTGCTATAATTAAGAAGCAACAAATTAAGGGACACCTCAGGATGTCCTGCCCAGGTGAGGAAGGAATGAAGTGCAGCCTCTCAGACAAGCTCTGGAAGGAACATGGCCTGTCAGAAATCTGCGAGGGTGACTCTTCAAAGAGGCCCTAGACAGGGCCAAGCCCTATGAAGCTCTTCTAACCAGCCCAATGTTGGCTGGACCCACAGCCTCAAAACTACGTTAGCACCAAATCAATACATTTCGATGACTGGGGCACGGAGCATCTTTTGTATTCCCAATGAAGCACTTATTTCAGATTTTATTAAGGTCTGATTAATTGAAACATCAAGTTGCTGGAGTGCTTCTGTTGATTTGGATTGACAAAGACATGTAATCTATAGCTTTAAGAATGAAAATACATTATCAGTGAACACAAGATATGGTATAATTGGGAGGAGGAACTGAGCTGAAACTTTTCCTGTAAAGAGCCAGACAGTAAATATTTCAGACTTTCAGGACCATAAGATCCTTGTTACAAGCACACAACTGTACTGTTGTAGCACAAAAGCAGACTTAAATAGTATGTAAACAAATGGCGTGGCTATGTTCCCATAAAACATTACTTACAAAACAGGCTGTGGGCCACAGTCACGATTAGAAACTATGGAGCCGGACAGACCTGGACTAAAACCTTGGCTCTGAAACTTTTCTGACTATATAAACAATGTATTTGCTTTTATTATGAAAATTTTCAAACACATGCAAATAAAGAAAATAATTCAATCAACTTCTTAAAGCTATCACCCAGACTCAAAAGTTATCTCAATGTTACCACCCCACCATCCTCTACAGCTTTTCTAATTTTTTTGATAGTTAAAAAAAAAAATCTGGACATCATGTAACTTCACCCCTACATATTTCAGTATATTTAAAAACAACAGACATTGTCTTATATGATGACCATCATGCCACTATCACACCTGATACAATTAATAATTCCTTGGTATTTTCTAGTATCTAATCCATACTTACACTCTTCTGACTGTCTTTAAAATGTCTTTTTACAGTTGGTTTGTTCTAATCTTGATCCAAACTAAGGTCTCAGTGACCATCTGTTCCAAGATCCTCTTTTTCTTAATGTTTATCACCCATTGTCCTTTAGAAGGCCCCACATTATGGATTTATTTGTTTCCTTGTGGTATCACTTAAGTCATTCCTCTAATCCCCACATTTCTGGCAAAAGAAGTTAGCTTAAAGGCGTGAATGAATTCAGGTTCAACTTAATAAGCAGGGGTATATTAGAGGTGGTACTGTAAATTTCTTATTTTCATTAGGAAGCACACGATGCCTGTTTGTCCTGCTTTCACTAAGGCTAGGGTTGGTCAGTGAGCTCAGAAGGTAAACTTTGCTCCATGGCAAAGTTCCCAAACCTCAGTTCATCTAGTGACTTCATCCACACATGACTGCAGCTTGAGTCAATTATTTTAATTAGAGGTTAAAAACAGTTACTTTCTAATTCTAACATTCCTTCGGTATTTGCTAACTTAAGAACTTGCCCACAACAACTATTTAGTTACCGTAAGATACAGTCTATAAGGAAAAGCTGGATAAATAGTTAATTCTTTCCTGTTAATTGCCAGTGGTCAGAGTAAGAGTTGATGCTTTAATCACTTGCAATAATATCCAATGAGGAGGAAGAAGAAGAGTTATCATCGTCATTGTGATTATCAGCATTCTCTCTCTCTTTTGGGGAACACTTACAACCCCAGGTCTTTATATATTCATACATTTCAATCAATTATATGAATTATTATTTGTTTTGATATTCACATTGCCCCATTTTTGGCCAACGGGAGTTCCTTCATATTGGCTCCTGTTTATTTGTGGCAAGACCCCTCCCATCCTAGTTAACTAGCGAAAGACATTTAACCAGTATGAGCCTTACAGTCCTCATATGTAAAATGAGGATAAAAAAGTATCTTTGTTGCTGGGTGACTAGATGGGATGATTAGAGCCAATGTCCATCATCTGCCTGGTACACTGTTTGACACCAAATAAACTCTTAATTATGGTAGCCATTAAAATCAGACCTGGGTGGGTTCTTTTCATGGTTCTAACAATTGTAAACTGTGTGACCTTCAAACATTTGGTTAACTTCTCTTGAACCTCAAATTTCTTATCTGTAAAATAAAGGGGTTGAAAGAAAACCAGTGATCTTTAATTTCCCTTGTGTGTGCGGAAGGGCAGGAAGTGTCATGGACCCTTGTAAGACTCTGGTAAGAAAGATGCAAATGGGCCTAGAGACACAATATTTTGCATACACTTAAGTTTCAGGAGGTTCAGACTTCCCAAAGCCCATCCTCCACCACTTGCCCCAAGACGGTTTCTCTAAACAGTGCATTCCTGAAGCACCAGCATCAGCTGAGGTCTTGTGAAGAACTCTGATTTTCAGACCCCACTGCAGATAAGATTAAAATCTCCCAGGGTAAGATCTGATCCAGGGATTTGTGTTTTTCACACAATTTCCAAGGTGATTCTTGGCCACACCAAAGACTGAGAACCACTCCCTGGAGTGACAATGGATGCCCGGTAAAGAATGTCCCTGGCTTATGAGATAATAAGCCTTTTACAAAATCTTTCTTTACTCTGCTTCGGGCTTCAGGTCCATTGTAGAAAATTTAGCTTGTTTACCAGTTGTCAATAAAATCTGAGCTGGGAACCACTGATTTAAATTACTCTTTAATTTAGAGAACCCATAAGTGAAAATCATAATTTTCCAGGCTTATAGAGAACAGACTCTTTATAGATAGATATACTTTGTTATTTTAGTAATATATTCCTCATGTTTGGAGCCAAAGTAATTCAAACTCATCTTTAAGGGATTACTGAAAAGGAGCAAAATGACATGGAGATTCTAATCGAGTTTTAAAATATGCTTAAAATGATAACCCCAGAAGCGAAATGTTTTTTGTTTATAATGTAGTCACATCAATTATGTCTTCCATATCCGATCCTCTTTAGTATTCTACTAAAGTGACACAAACACTTGTCTAAGATTTTCCAACACTGCCCCTCCTTACTCATTTTTATCTACCAAAATCTAATGTTTTAGGCATTTTAGAAATGGGCCTATGTAATTTGGCAAAGTTTAGTAATGGCCACAAAAAAAAATAAGTAAATAATAGATGTACCGAGTCCGAAATGGGTTTTGGCTACTCTGCCCCTGTATGTATTAATGCCTTTCTTTTACCCATCGAAGATGTCACAGAATGAACAAGGACCAATAAGCCTGAGCCTTGGCAGTCAAGAATGCTTGGCTGCAAAGAGGCAGATGGAATGTGACAAAAGAAGGCCTTTAGCAACACTAGCAAGAGTGATGAACACCACTGCTTGCTGAGTAATAGTTAACAGGAGAGATTCTGCCATCCGGACAGCTTCTGGACTGCGATTCACAGGACAGCAGTGCCACCAGTCCCTCATAGGTGTGTGTACATATTTGGCCAAATACCTTTGTGCTTCCTCTATCCTTAGTAGTCAGATCATCTGTTTTCATTTACACTCGGCCAATTGAGACACGCAGATTTTTCAAGCAGTCATTTAATCAAGTAATTATGTACATTTAAGTGATTTTAAAGTATACATAGCACTTTTTGGCAATGTCATAGCTTGATTTGTGTGCTCCTAAGTAGATAAAAAATCTGGAGTGTAAGAAACAGGAATATGGTATCATGATATGAACGCATTTCTCCTTCACAATCCCAAACAATAACCAATGCAAGTTTGTTAATAATCACTTACGTCTTAGAAGGATGACACTGACGCACTAAGATGAAAGAAGGTAGGGACAGTATACATTTTCGAAACTTACACTCATTTTGGGTTCTCTACTCTCAGAGTTCAAGTCTATAACTTCGGTAGGCTGTACCTCTGAAGAGGTACAGCCCTGGCAAGATGCAATTCCTCCCTAGGAGCAAACGCTAAGAGAAGTAAGTTTTGACTGTGGGATAGAAGGGAGGAGAACTGATAGCAGCAATGGGTCTTCCCTCCCAGTGGTTAAGTGGGGCAGCTGGAGACTCTGAGGTTTAATGGAGATAAAAATAATACACAGTGACGGAGCACGTTATGGTTTTCAGAGAGCTTCCACAAATACTGCTTCATACTTATGTACACTGGTGACCAACACGATACATGTTCCCACATACTACATTCCCCTTATTGTTCTCGTTATGCTGCAGTCTGCTGAGAACTTCATCTCTATCACTAGTCCTTGAATGGTATTTGAGGAGCACTCTTCTCCCCTTTCAAGGGAAGAACTGGGAACAATGGAAAGAAACGGGAAGATCCAATAACTAATCATCTCAAAATCTATCAGAAAAATACAACACAGCCTGAGCAAGGGAGGTTCAGGGACAGAGAGAAAAATTTACACAATGAAGAAGAAAGGCACGATGGGCTTCCACCAAGAACTCACATGGCAACCCAGAGCTTATGCAAAAGGGGCTGAGCAAGTGTTAGTCACAGGAATTCTGGGCAGGCAAAAAGGGAAAAGGAATTATGACCTGGGGCCAGGTGCAGAGAGAGCAAAAGAGCCCTGGCCAGTTCACCAGACCTGTAGGGAAGTGAGCTGCGGCCTGAGGGAGAGGCTACTAAGGATGAGGCACTCGCTCAGTAGCAGCAATCTCTTCTGCCTTTTCGCCAGTCCTCCTTCCCTCTTGCCTCTCTTCTTCCTTTTCTTTCTATCCTTGATCCATCTTGGAATTCAGGATTTCTCTCTCCACCTTAACTCATCATAATATAGAAGTGAAAAATAATCAGTATTTACTGATTAAAATTTTATGTTCACCCTTCTGAATTTTTAAAAAGAAGCCAAGGTGAACCTTTTCTCTTTTAATCCCCCAAAGATCCCTGGCATCTGACATAATGAAACAAAGTGATATTAGTATAGACATCCTGTTACAAGAGACGCCTAGATGAATATCTTTTTCTTGCCAAATGCCTTAATATTCCAGGCTGCTGCTTTCTCTAAATGCTCTCTTCTGATAAGACAGCTCAGGATCTTAAGATGAACACAGGGATGAGAAAGGTCAGAGAATAAAAAGATCAAGGCAGTTAGAGTGCATGTGACTAGAGATGTTGCCAAAAGATGTAAAGAGTAAGATCCTTTTCTGTTTTCCTGGTATAAGCACAAATTATAGCATCAACTACGAAAAGCTGACAAATGCCATATGAATGAGAAAGCACACCTAGTCAGGGGGCCTGTGCACACAAGGGCAGCAGGACCTGTATTCTGAGCAGGATCTCCAGAGGAGATGTGTGCTTGTTTGGACTAACACTTGTCCATCCTCTCTTACAGATCTCCCTAAGGCAAAGGCACACATTTGTAAGACAGCTGGCTATGAACCAGGGCTTTTATTTGGGGAACATTAACTGGTCCATAGAGTGACTAAACATGGGACCTTGCCTCATCTATATTATATTTCCGAGTACTGAGCTTCACAGTCCACACAGTGGAGTGCTGTGGCTAAAATGCTACAACAAATCAATCATCAATCAATGACATGAATGTGGCAACATAATAAATGTTAAATAAACCTAATTCACAATAATATATTGGAAGCTTATAATAAAAACTAACATGAAATGTTAAGAAACTCCATTCAACTGCATTTTATTCGACTGAACTCATTACATATTTTCCCTTTTCTTTATTGTTAAATTTAATTAAGATACTGAATTCTTATGCGGGAAGAGGCCAAAAAAAAGAGAGTAAAATTTACAAACATGTTTGGAGGGTGTTCAGTGCATTCCAATGACATAATGGGGTGCTCCTGTGAAGCAGGCACTGTAGAGATATCTACAGGGGAAGTCAGAGAGGATAGTCCAGACTCCCTCAGTGTGCAGACCTTTGTTCTTCCCTATTTTATGAGGGGAAGAGAAAGGACACAATTTCTTGCAAAAGGTCACAGAACTCTAAGCATACAATTCCTGAAAATTTCTAGTAATAACCTGAGAGATGGATTCCTTTCTCTGTGTTTTTATTATCTTCTAGGCAAATGTCTCCATTGACATGGTCCACTTCCTCTTTAAACCACCCTTTCTTATCCTGTCTAAGTCTTTCTGAACCTTTCTACAGAAGGCATGTCAATGTCGATACTGCTGAGGTTCTTTTATAAATAAGGTCAATGTGATAGTCCAAGCAATTTGATCAGAATCCTGCATTAAATCTTACTACCTCCTCTTCTCCCTCTTCCTGGTACTGTTCATCAACATTATCTTCCTGCTGGTCTGGATTTCCTGCCATCTGTTGAAACAAAAGGAGAGGCTCATGTTACTGGTCATTGGAGATGTGTATACAGTGCTCTGGGACAAAGAGCAAGCATGCCACCGTGAAAGGTACACTTTCAATGCATGAGTGGCCACGAAATGGTGAATAATCCTTTACAACACAAAGCCCAGGATGTCCATAACCATCCGAGGGCAGGCAAATAATTTAATAAAATGGCTTAAAAACCAACTCAAGTGGCAAACCTTTGGTCAACATAGGTTATGAAATCAAGATATTTATCAAAATTCCCAGGTTTAAAATCCCCCTTGGTTGTAACATCCGCTTACCACTAAATGCTCCTCCATTTCTGCATTCTCTTGCTTTTGATTACTTTGTTTTTGCTCTTCATTCTCATCTGGCAAATTTTCCTCTCTCACTTGCTCGGCTTCCTCAAATTCATCTTCGCCTTGATTATTAGGGTCATCTGCTGGATTTATATCCTCTACAGCTGCCCTCTGTAAAATTTTAATAAAAAGCAACCATCATTTCAAAATTGAGGATCAAGTTTAATTTAATTTGAAAGGCCACACACTGACTGAAAGTGAAATCATCCTTCACTGGATTGTTCAGATCTACCCTAGTCAAGACTCACTTATATCCATCCCGGGGTCAAAAGAGAAAATTCCAGCTTTATTTGTCAGAAGTTAACGAATCAGAATAAAGTGCAAATAATACTTTTTTTCTGCAATTGATTTCAAAATAGTCCTCAAAACTCTACTATTACAAGCAATGTGAGCCTAACTGAACACATGAGGGAAAGAACTATCAAGAGCCACAGAACCAAGCAGGAGAGAAAAAAAAAGTCAATACAAGTTAAAATGAGAGATTTAGATGGGCAAACAGTAACTCCTTTCACAGGTACGTTGATTTTCACACAGACAAACTTCCCTTTGCAAGCAATTTTTAATTTGGAAGTGGGTGAGGAGTAGTTGGAGGGAGAGAAGGCCCATACCAGAAAAGACCCAAGAAGAAGACTGGAAAGGAGACAGGTTGAGAAGAGGGTGGGCACAAAGGAAATAACCAGTTTCCAGAACGGATCAAATCTCTTTATGACAAACACTACCATGAAACCGAAAGATGCTCCAGTGGCAAGGGACAGAAGGAAAAAGAACTGAGCTAACCTAATTTTTGGCAATATATTTTGAAAAATACCTCCCCCTCCAACCCCCCCTCTAATCCCCAAGCAGTTCTCAGTCATTGTCTTCAACAAACATCCTTCATATGATCGACTTTAGAATTATCACAATTTTCCACTTAAACTCCCAAAGCACCTTTCAAAATAATATATTTCACCATAAAGATTCAGAATTTTGGAGCCTGAGATGGTTAGAAATGCTGAAGCTTGTATGAGCTTGCCCAATCACTCCAGTGACATAAATAGGACACTTACTAAAGCATTACATGTTTCCAAGAGACTTTGAAGGTACAAAGTAAGATTTAGTCTCAATTGGTGTTCTCCAGACAACAACATTCCACTTCAGTTCACTTAAGAGCCTTGAACATGTTCAAGAGCTTCACTGTAATCTTAGCTTATCTATTATCTGCACATCCCTGGCCATATGCGTTATTCAAGTGCAAATGCTACTTTCTTGGGCATGTGGAGAGTGACAAATATCACCTTTACACTAAATTCTAATTACTCTATAATCTCATCATATGGATTTCTTTTTTGTATGTGTTTTAACAATAATTTGCATGGAAATACAGGAAAAATGTAAAAAAAGTATCAGATATCTTTTACAAAAGGCTTAGATTTTCACTAAAGTTCATAAAATAGACACATTAGCTTCAACTCCAACCAAGCAATAAGTAAGGTTTACCAAGCATGGTTGTTACATTCATTTAAAATAATTAGAAGAGATGAAGAGGGGGACAGGCAAGACTAACAATTTCTAATTCAAAAAAGACATGGTAGAAAGGTCAGTGGTTCCCAGTGTGTTCTCCAGAATAAGCAGAAAGAGAGTAAAGGTTTCTATAAAGCACTTCCCACACTAAGTGACTATACTACTCGTCCTCTTTGCTCCCACCCCATCCCCCTTCATGCCCCCTCTCAGGATTTTGCACGCTCTCTCACCTTCTTGCTCTTGCACGCTCTCTTGCTCTTGTTCTTTCCTAAAAATATTATATGGCTACAGTTCCCTGGAGCATTCTTTTGGCAATGCTAATGCAGGTGATGGCAGGCAAATATGTTCTGCATATCTCAGTACAAGTTAAGTGGAAAAGCTGTTTCCACCAATGTGGCTTTAAGCAGATATCAGGAAAACTTTCTCAACAATTATCAAGGAAGGCTACGGATCCACCTTTCAACCCACTGGGTCGGTGTAAACAGGGTCCACAATAATAGCATAGATTGAATTTTATAAACATGGTGATTGATTTGCTGGCAAATGATGATAGAACAAAACATAAGTTGTAAAAGTCATCTACGCATAAAAACCAGAACACACACACTCAACATTTGCTTGCCTTTCCTGCAGGCAGCCAAGGCCCTGGATAACCCAGGTGAATCGGGCATTGTGGTCCTTTTTTGGCAACAAGAAGAACATTCCTAGTAATTAGGTCTCTACCTATTTATATTTTAATTTTGCTATAGCATCATGGTAACTGAGCAACTCTTTTCATTTCTCAAACCACACACTCTTATCTATATATTTATTAAAACAGTTACTGGACTGTTAGGAGATTAGAGAAAGTCACATGACATATATAAAACCCTAGCAGACGGTCGACCATGCCCAATAAAGCTGAATTTCCTTTCTCTGATCCCCAATTCCCACACTTCACCTTTGAGTTATT
Source organism: Cabassous unicinctus (assembly GCA_029593785.1). Lineage (NCBI taxonomy): Eukaryota > Metazoa > Chordata > Mammalia > Cingulata > Chlamyphoridae > Cabassous > Cabassous unicinctus. Next base: position 19,323 of record JAQZBX010006202.1, on the reverse strand, counting down.
ACATGTTTCAATGCCTCTCACTTTTTCTTTTCTCAATCTTATTTTTATTTTTCTGAATGTCTTCAAAGGAACAGTCCTTTGATGGTTCCTTAGAGCAACATTTTACCCATTCCCATCACACACACATAGACACACACACACCATGGATTACATTCAACAATACCACTCATATTATATAATGATGCAAACCACCCTCCTTCTGTGTTCATACAATAACAAAGGACATATCTGGAGCCAGGAAAACTTTCAAGTTTCCTTCCCACCCTGTGACTTTCTAAGTACCAATACCAGAAGAGAAGATACTTACATCTGCCTCAGATTCTGGGTCAGTTTCTTGGGGCCCTTGTTCTTGAGGCTCATGTTCATTATTTGGGTCTTCTGCTTCATCTTGGTGCTGGTTGTCTCTTTCGTAGGCTGCCAAATCAAAGGAACTAAAATCAGCCTAAAAAGAGCCAAACAGGATTCTTCCCTTTCACCTCACAGAAAGGCCACCCAGTGGTTCTCCTGGAGACCCTATCACCCAGTCTCCTCTATCTAGATTAACTTGACCGAGCCATTGTGTCACAGATTCTCTCAATAAAATAATGTCCTTTTCCCAGACTAGATGTCTAAAAGATATTATGTGGGTGAGTGACACCATTCTAATCTTCTAAAATAAATGTTTACAACAGACAGTGCATTTTTTGCCCCTACTACACAAAAAAACAAAACAATAATAATAACTTTTCTCAAAAGAACCCAGAAAACTACAAGTGTTGGAGAGGATGTGGAGAAACAGGTATGCTTATTCAATGTCGATGGGAGTATGGAACAGTGCAGCCTCTGTAGAAGACTGTTTGGCAGTTCCTCAGGAAGTTAAATATACAGCTGCCATATGATCTGGCAATCCCACTCCTAAGCACATACCCAGAAGAACTGAAAGCAAGGATGTGAACAGACCTTTGCACATCTATGTTCATAGTGGCATTATTCACAATTGCCAAAAGATGGAAACAACCCAGGTGTCCATCAACAGATGAATGGATAAACAAAATGTGGTATATGCATACAATGGAATATTATTCAGTTGCAGGAAGAAATGAAGTTGTGATGCATTTGACAACATGTATGAATCTTGAGAATACTATGTTGAGTGAAACAAGCCACACACAAAAGGACAAATACTATATGATCTCATTAATATGAACTAAATATAATGAGCAAAGTCATGGAGTTACTAGCTAGAAGACTGGTCACCAGAAGATAGAATGAGGATAGAGAATGAAGCACAGTGGCTTAATTTGTGAAGAATTGGTAATAAGGTTAATTGTAACTGCTTGGAATTGGATAGAGGTGATGATAGCACATTAGAGTGAATGTGATTAGCAGCGCCAATATGGGGTATGATTGTGGTTGAAGGGGAAAGTTTAGGGTTGTGTATGTTACTAGAAGAAATGCTAAAGGATGAAACATGGGACTTTAGAGCATAGTGAACCATGTTGTAGAATGAGTATGTTTAATAGTACAAATTTAAGAATGTCCTTCAATGAAGCAGAACAAGAGTACATTAATAAGATGTTTATAATAGGGCGGTATCTGAGTTAAAATACACCTAGAGCAAACTATGGATTGCAGCAAATAGTAATATGTTAACATTATTTTCATTAATTGTTAAAGAGAAAGAGATAATTATCATAAGTGACAGAAACCAGACACAAAGTACTGCATATTGTTTGACTCCATTTATATAAAATGTAAACATAAATAAATTTATAGAGATGGAATTAGATTAGCAGATATGAATGGCAGGGGATAGAGGAATTAAAAGGTAACTGCTAAGGGATGAGGGGGCTTTCCTTTTTGGAGTAATGAAAATGTTCTAATATTGATTGTGGTGATGAATTCACAACTCTGTGATTATACCAAAACCCAAGGAATATACACTTTGGATGGATTGTATGGTATATGAATATATCTCAACAAAATTGCTGGGGAAAAAACTCTTCTCGATAAAAGAAAGCCTAGTAGATTGGACATTGCTGAAATTACCAACTAATTTTGGCCATAGCAAAAGAAATAGCAAGTTGCCAAAACAAGAAACTGATAACGTTTCCAAAAAAGAAAGAAAGAGCAACCCTATCTGCAGAGCTGAAAAGCAAAAACATCCTCTGTATGATTGCCACAATGCAGATGCATCCCATGTTTGTAATCACAGACATTTACTTACTGCTTTTTGGAAAAATGTTTAAAGTGGATTTTAAGAGCACACAAAGAGAAGAACACATACCTTTTTTAAATAAGCAAGACATAAGAGGAAAAGCTAAATATAGAGTATCAAGCTTATAGAAAATATAGAGGGTAACTTGCCAGCAGGTTTCAAAGTGCACAAAGGGATTTATTAAATAAAAAAGGGAACAAACCATTCTCTAGTCTTACTGATAATGGAAAACAGAGCTTAAATTGCCACATGGGGGTCATAAGGAAAACAATTTCTTGAATATAAGGGCCATAAAATATCAGAACAGGCTATTGAGGGAGTCTGTGTAATCATCTTCCTTTAGGCTCTTTAGAAAAGGATACATATATAAGTGTTAGTGTTGCCAGAGAGATAGCCTAACTACTTTCTAGTTCTAAGATCACAGTAAACAATACTTGATAAATGACATCCTAGATACCCACCAAAAGTGAAAGCAACTACTGGCTTAATTTCAAAAATTTTAAGGAGATGTACAAAGACTTCCAAGGTAAGGAAAAATGTAGATGTTTTCCAGCGTATAATAGTCCTATGATAATTTCTCAGAAATAACTATTTTCTACCCAAAAAGGCTAAAAACTATGGAAAAGCTGTTAAGAAAGGAAAGAGATGAACTTGGGTAACTCTGTGTATGTATGAAGGGATTAAGAAAAGCACACAGCAATAGCAACAAGACACACAATTCACAAATCCTACCCAGTTATGCATATAGCTTGTTGATATAAATAGTACCAAGCAAATTTATTGAAACATTCATCATCTAAGAAGTCTCACCACCTCCTTCCTCTTCTTGGATGCCCTGCTCCTCTGCTCCCTGAACAATATCATTATCCAGAACATTATAATGAGCTTGCTGCCTGTAAGACACAAGCAGAAATTCAATGATACAAATTAAATAGCACAGTTTGATGTAGATCATTTATCTTTAAAGATAGTAATAAACAAGCATATTTAATAGTAGTAATATAATAATAGTAATACTTTCATAGTAACAAGCATACAGCAGTTTTTCAAGCACTATAAAAAATTTTTAAAAAACAAGCAATTAGGTGTAATAAAGATTCCATATGCAAAGTGAAGATGGAGGCTAGTAATTAACTACATTTTTGATATTTCCGGTCAGGTGAAAAACAAAATAAAACCCGTAACTCTGAGTCTCATGTCAATGTGTGAATTTCTACTTATGGTCAAGAATAAACAGAACAATAAGCAGAAAAGTCAATATATGATGGTTATTTCCAGTCTCAAGATACAAAATTGGCAATAGTTTGATTACACAAGTTTTTAAGGTTAAAAAAAAAAAAGATCCCATATGCATTCCCAAAAGACATTTAAAAAGATAAAATACCTTTCAAACAATAAAATTGAATAAAGTTAGCCTGCTAGACTATTTTGAAACCTAAACTATACTGCTTAAGCAGAAAAAAATACAGATTTTTAAAAAAATTATTTGGCATTTAATTTTCAGGCCATTGTTCTTCTACAGCGACATTAGCAATCAGAGGCCCTCAAGTTCAGAGATAGCAAACACACAATGCTGTTTTTAACCTGCTTATAAAAACCGGATGAGGGGTCTAAGGCCCTGAGGAGAAGAAGGCTACCGTAGCTGCTCCTGGTGCTGTTGCCGCCCCTCCGCAAGCTCGGCCTGCCGCTGCCGGGACAGCTCCTGCACGTGAAGCTGCTGCTGCTGCTGCTGCTGCTGCCTTAGCAGGTGTCCCTGCAGCCTCTGCTGGAGCAAAGCTTCCTGGCGTTCTCTGAGCCGCTGGGCCTCCTCGGCCTGCCTCGCTGCCAGTTTCTGCTGCTCTAACTGCTCCTCATATGGAGATCGGAATTCGGAAACTGGCTTGACTGAAGGATGCACCTGGAGAAAAGCAAGCTGGCTCTCAGCAGAAGCATTCAGCTCCTCTGGGTCATCCCCTCACTCGTTTCTCCTGAGAAACTTGGGAAGCAGGGTTGGTTTATTAATATCTATTTATCAGGTGAACTGCGACTATACAGAGGACGGAGGTCACTGGTGCCAGAACACCTATTTCACAACACTCTCTGAATCACTCACTCTTGGCTTCTTTTAGCAACTTAGCTTCTCAATCTGCTGGCATTAAGTCACCTTAAGAGATATTCAATGTATTACCTCGCAAATGGAACAGAGGGCATAATAGAAGAAATCAGTTTTAAACCTTATTGAAATTTATGTTCAAAAGGCTCCCTTATAAGTGGGCACTTGGTAACCTCACACCAATTGGGGCCATTTGTGAGCTGAAGCTTAAACTAAGGCTTTTCCATGGAAAATTTAAAACCTAGGGATGCTAATTAACTAGAAATGTACATAACAATCTCAGGCTAATCACATCTCCCCCACCCATCCCACCGCCTAACAAAAGTCAAATTAAAGACTGGGGAAGGGAAATAGGGAATTTTATTCAGAGAAACAAAGAATGGGTAAGAAAATACCAAATACCCACTGATTAAAGGAAAATCTGATACAGAAATTCATAAACTCTGCTTCCCATCGAGCTACCTTCCTGCACCCAAAACACACACACACACACACACACACACACACACATATGCACACACAATTTCCTCCAAAGGAAAGAGGAGAGATAGTTGAAGAGAATTAATCCTAGTAGGGAATTACTTCTGAAGAAGGCTACGAAGGACACAAGACTAGGAGAGGCTTCTCCATGCTGTTTGCAACTATACAACTAGATGCCTTCATGGTACCCGCCCAGCCTAGAGCACCAAATAGTTTCAAGTCTTGGACAGTTTAAAGCCAAAGCTTCAGATTTATAAAAGAAGGTGGTCAGCATCTATATGAAGGCTGGGTAAGCTACTGTCTGGTATCGGTTTAGAGGTTGTGGAAGAAGGGTATCTAGCTGCATGCAATGTGGGTTTGCTTTAAATTCTTTAAAGTATCATTTATAATAATAAAGTCTGTGCTTTTGAGAAAGGGAAAGTTTTACTTATATGGGGGGTGGGGGATGCAGTAAAGGGAGGCCTCAACAGACTGGTTAAATATTTCATCTAGTGCAGTATCCCTAAAGTGATAAGATCCACTTTATTATTGCTGAATGACCATCGCTGAGCGACCAACTTGAAGGTGACTGTGCAAAAGCCAACATGTCATTTGACAGTACATGGAACAGGGGGAGGTAACTTTGATCATGTAAAATAAGACTTTTCTCAGGACTTGAGCACATGCTGGGGTGGTGGCAATCAGGGGCTCACCTATTCTCTGACCCTCTTAATGGGATGTGAGGACAAATCTCCCTTACTTGCACTATTGACAGAGAGAAGCAGTCATATTACCAGCAGCTCTTTCTCTTTTCCCCTATCATCTTTCTTACAAATGTAATTGCTATGTTCCAATTTTTCCATAGCTATGGTATTAGCATTACAACAGAAAACTTCAATGTGTACAAATAACATTCAGTGTCACTCAAATTTTTATTTTGGTGATTATGATATTTCTTTTTCTTTAATATTTAAAAATAAAGCCACATGCCCTCTCCCGACCAGCAAAACAGAATCCCAGTGAACTGGAAGTGGATGGCTTCATACCTCAGCATGAGCATGCCCTTCCAAGAGGTTGGCTTCCTCTTTCTGTTGGTTCTGCTCCTTCCACTCCCGATCCTGCTCCTCCGGGGATGGATCGTGCTCCTCCTCAAGATGCTCAGCTTGCCCGACCTGCTCCATTTCCTCCTCCTCCAGTGCCTTTCTGTGCTCCTCTTCTACCTGACGCTCCTCAGTCTCCCTGGGTTCTGCTTCTCGTCGACTGAGCAATGCTGGAGCCTGGAATTCTGCCTCCTTCTGGGTGGGAGGATAAGGTTTGGTTTCTTCTGTTCTTCCAGGAAATGCTTCGTGATTCTTCCAAACATGACTATTTCGAGACACCTAGGCCAAACACATCACTGGTCATGACACCCTTCCATTTCAAAGGTAGTGATATAATTTCTTTATTACCATTTATTACAAGATAAGCAAAGTCTTGGAGTCAAGAAATACATAGTCCTGACTTAAAAATACAGCTGCAATGGAGTCCCTTAACTCTACTCACTATGTAACCTCACTTATAAAATAGAGGTATTATGAGCACAATTTCATCTTGGTAAAGGATACAGTAAATAACCTGAAAAGTAAAACCTATAAGCTCAGTTTACTAAGAAAAGAAAAAGCATGCCACTACCAATGGCCATCCATGTTAGTTAAAAATAGTGCCCATTAGACAAGAAACAATAAAATAATTTTAATGCATCAAAGTAGTATTTCTTCATAAAGCAGAGACTCTCTTGTAAATATTTTGTATTGTTAATACAGAAAATTTTGAATGGAAAAAAAGAAGGGTATTTTTTAGGATACTCCACCTCTCAAATTTGTTGATTTAAATCAGTTTTCTCTACAAGTTTTAGATACCTTTATATGATCTTCACTATTTAGAAGAAGGGCAGAAAAAGAGATGAGAAAATCCTTTCTCAGATATCTGAGGACAACCTTTGGAGGTGTACATTTTACCAAGGTCCGCACATATCTGACCAGTGTGACTTAACACTGTCCTGACTTCCTATGAACTATTATTTCTCCTAAGAGGCCTAAGTGCCTTCAAACACCTGTCATTTATTCCACAACCTTCCTGTGGAAAGGCTGGAGCAGATAACTACTATATCCACCTAATAGATGGAAAAACTGAAGCTCTGAGTTGTTAAAAGATTAATCCATTACACTGGGATCAAATTAGGGTAGAGAAAAGAAGCAATTTCCAGGCCAGAGATCTGGTCATGTTTTCTTAAGTTAGCAGTAACATAAGACACTGAATCCGTCTGAAAGACTGCTCTGCACAGACTGAGAATACTCCTATATGAAGTCCACTCAATGTAAACTTAATTATTTCAATATGATGGTAACTTGGGGGCAGTGTTCTCAAACATTCATTGTTAAAAACAACTTTTTCAGGAGGAAAGATAACCATAGTTCCCACTTATATACACATGTGATTGCAAAACAATTGTAAGAATTAATGGCAAGGGTGACACTGCTTTTGATGTTCCACTTAAGAGATTTACTTCAGCGGGCTTAATTTATATGAAGAATAAGAGTACACAATAGTGGATTATGAGACTAGCACTCATATGCTGGAAGGTTTATCAAGGCCTTTTCATATAAATTTTGACATGTTCTGTGTAGATCTAGCAGAGCACCAAGTTCAAATTGTTATCTACTTTAATACTTGAGTGGTCTGACTGTCACATAATAAACTCATGATCATTTAACTTTCTCACTTTAAAAACTCGGATGCTACAGTTCTCGTTAGACAAATAAATACACCCACCCAAATAAAGACAAACCCAGTAAAGTATTTCCCAGAAAATACTGAAGCAGTGGTTCTGTAAAAGTGTCCCCTGGACCAGGTGAATCAGTCAGAAATGCAAACTCTACCTCACCCCAAACCAACTGAATCAGAAACTCTGGGGGTGGGCCCAGCAATCTCTGTTTGAACAGGCTCTGCTGGGGATTCCGAAATACATTAAACTTTCAGAACCATGTTTTGCAGGAAGAGCTGGCAATATTGTGAGAAGTTCACCTGATGACAGCTTGACAGGAAAAGGGATGTAACCACAGATGGCCAGTTCATGCCTCTTACCTCCTGTGGCTCTTTGGATGGCTTCTCTCTAGCAGTGCTGTAACCTTGTGGAGAATGTGCCACCCGAGTAATATTTTGCTGCTCTGCTGGTTCCGGTTTTCGAAAGCTTGGAATCCTATTCAGAGTATCTTTCAATTGTTTATATTCTGCAACTTGAGTCTGCATATAATTGCACAATTGGATGCAAATTGCACAATTTGAGGAGGAAAAAGATGTTATTCATAGATGGGCATTAGAGTTCACTGAAAGACTAGGCAAAAATATTATACCTAAATACCAGCTGGGAAAAATATGCAGATTGCTTCCATGCATTAGCTATTCATACTTTGACATGCTTAACCGTTTTTGAACACATGCAAATTAGAATTAGAGTTAAAAGAAACAGAGAAAAAATATCTAAGACAGATGTTAGTTTCCCATGCTGCATTAAAAAAGCAGTCAGGATTTTTATTAATAACTTTCTAATATAAATATCATTATTAAAGTAAGAGAGCTACACAGTGTTTTATAGCATTAAAAAAAATCCATGAAAAAACTATTGCAATTATATAAATAAAAGTGCAGATTTCTTTTACCAATATGGTCTGAGTAACATTTTTCAGTGAAAGGAATCATATAATATATAAATACAATATATATATATATATATTTATATATGTATATATATACACATACACATATAAAATCACTCAGGTCACACTCTCTCTCTCCTCCTAGTCAACTTGTCTTGTGCTCAAATAGGGTCCCTTATTGGCTATAACACTTCTGATATTGTGGCTCTGCAGTTTTGGAGAGCAGTGGCATAGGCAGAAAATGAGGCTGGATTTTAATTTCTCAGTCCTGACAAAGGTACTATACATAAGAATAGGACTGGAAAAAGCTCACATAGGTGTATGCATGTGTAGACATGGTCTGTGTGTGTACATGCATGTGCACGCATGTGCAGTAATATTTTAAATTCAAGGATCAGGAAAGGCAGGAAGAAAACCAAATACCTTAACTAAGAAAATCAAAAGGCACTGCCTATACTTAGCTCATCATGTAAACAAACACTGTTCTCCTAAAAACAGAAATTCTGTATGTGTAAACACACACTTACAAAAACACCTACACAAGAAAGCAGAAATCTTTTTCTAAAGGAACTAATCTTCCCAGAGAGGGCCACCTCCCACAGTGTTCACAGAAGAGGAGGGAGTGGAAACAAATCTAGCCATATCCTTGTTGTCAAAGTCCTGAACCCTCACTCTGTGCTCTTCCACCCCAAGGAAGAGCAGAAAGTGTCTTTTTCTCATTCACCCAAAGAGGAAGAAGTCTGCTTGCTAAATCTGCCCGATGGAGGTGCCAATTTAAAATTTGAAAAAAGGTACGCTATATGGGCCAGCAGTGGTCCTTATCCCAGAAATCTACTAAAACATTTGCAAACCAACTTTGGAAGTCAAAGGAAAAAAAAAAATTGACATCCATATAGTGATGCTTTTAATATTTTGAGATCATATAGAATCACAAACCTTAATTCTGCCCTTTCTTCCCTCTCCTATTCCTAGATAGACAGTCTTTGAAGGCAGGAATGCTGGGTTCTCAGATATTAATGTACATTAAGATTCACAAAGGATCATGTTGAAAATGCAGGCTCCTGGGCCCCCACTTTAGAAATCATGGTTCAAAAGGTCCCCAGCAAGGCCCAGGTAACTGGTTTGCAGGTAAATTTCAAAAAACACTGGCTTAATAATTAACCATTACTTTGATGTTGGACTGACCTGAGCTTCACGTCCAATTATGGTAAGTGATCTTCGATCAGTTACTTTACTTCCTTTTAGCCTCAGTTTATTTCGTTATAAAGGGGTACTCATGGAATTGTGAGTATTAAATAAGGTTGTGAATATAGATTTCTTATGATGAGCCCTGATAAATTACAAAATCTCAAATTCTATTCTATCCATGCTTTTGTCCCTCCCTCAACTATATTTAAAATGCAGCTTGTCAGGACGGAATCTCCTAAGATGATTTACATAAAAAGTATAGATACCTGAAACAACATCTGTTTTCTCAGGAGATCTGGGAAGTTTTAACACAGAGATTGGGGATGGGCTCTAATTAAGTATTAGTTCTGGTATAACTTAAAAAAAAGGGGGTGGGAACAGATGTGGCTCAAGTGGTTGAGTACCCACCTCCCACATGGGAGGTCCTGGGTTCGGTTCCCAGTACAAAAAACAAAAAAACAAAAAAACAGAAACAAGCAACAAGCAAAAAACAAGCAAAAAAACCAACTCAGTGAGACCAATGTGGCTCAGTGGTCAAGCGCCAGCTTCCCACATACAAGGTCCCGGATTCAATCCCCATCTCCCAGTACCTCAAAAAAAAACAAAAAGGGGGGGTGGGGGGATGGGTGGGTGCCAGGACAAATTTGGACCCATTTCCCAAAAAAGCCAAAAAGATAGGTAAAGAAATAGAAAGCTACATATAAGTTAAGTAAAAACACTTCTTTTTCTAGTTCAAAATCCTATCAGTAATACTCCCAATGTGCCTACTACAGAATTTGGTTTTGGTCATTAAATCAACTATTTTATTTATATTTCTATGGATTTTCAAATTGTTGCACAGCCTAATATTTATGGTTATTATAGCAGAGTATTGGCACTTTACAGCATGAAGAACAGCATCATATAAAATAATAACACTTGGCAAGAATTTTATAAAGGTTTTGAGTGAAATAATCTCTAAGGTCAATTTAATTTGTATACATGTAAAAAATTACCACACTTACAGTTTAGTAGGAAGACACCAAATTAGTGGCTATCTTAAAAAGGGGTCCCGAGGACACAGAAGCTACAACCTCTGAGATGGTCAAGTTCTAGCATGTATAGGACTTTTAATAATTTTATAAAGATTTTAAAAAATCATGGTTTTGTGATAACCATAGATAATTGGTTTCTCTTTGCCTTTGCCTTTTAATTCCTCCAAGAAAAGTGAAACTGTTTTAATGTAGCGATTAAGCCAGTCATTCCTATTTCTTTGCTTCTAGAAAGCTGTAAAACATTCAGTATGGTATCACTTTAATAACCTCTCTGAAGTTAGTATTTGTTTCAGTAAATATTCAGTAAATAACTATCGAGGACTTGTTTTGTGCCAGGGACCGCTGTAGGATTTGACAAATGGAGCTTATGACGCATTTTTCCTTTTCTGTTGATATGAAGTCTCTTCTTATTTTCTGTAGCTTGACTCCCAACACATAAGCTTACTCCTAAAAGGATGGTGTGTAGGTTAGAATGCTAACCTACATTAGCATTGAGTGAGGAAAGGATGGAAGAAAATGTTTGACAACTTATTTAGGTAAGCTAGCATCATAAAATCCTTTAGATCCTATTCCTTTACCAAGAGTCAACACATCAGATAGCTGCAAAAGACAATATCTGTAGGATAGTTTCCGTGGTTTAAACAAATACTAGACGACTGCACACAGGGGATGGTGGGTGGGGAAAGGGATGGGGTAAGAGCAGTCATACACATCTCACAACCAGCGCAAAAATCACCAAAGGTTTGTTTGATTTTCTGTTGATTGCCTTTGAAAGCATGCATGCTCCTCAGGATCAGGATAGCTCTGTCCTAAGGCACTCCCTGAAGATTGGCTTGTAAGAGACTACATGCATAAAAGAATTCAGAAATGTTAAGCAGACTTTAAAAAGAACCAATAGAGGCTGCTACCCTTCTAACCTGTGCAGCAGCTAGTGCACTCTTGTGGTCTTCCAAAGTCACTACAAGCTGTTCATGCTCGGAGAGTAAGTTCTTATGCTGTTGCTACACAAAAAAGAATTTTACATGTTGAGCTTTAACAGGCTGAGACAAATGCGTCGTTGGCTGACAGGGGTATAACCACCCAAACTCGCTCGCTTGTGTATTCATTTGGTGGTGGTGACGGTGCAACTGCCGCTGTTCTGCAGCATTTGCTAAGTTTAAAAGTCATTGTGGAAAGGAGACTATGACTTCTGTAGTGTTTCCAGGTGCAGGATGTGCTACCCAGCTATCATAACCACATAGCAGGAACTCAAAAACAAAGAAGCAAATCTTCCACTACCAATAAACTCCTGTAAATAGAAAGTTTATTAAAACGCAACCATACAGCCAAAGAATCACGTCAGCACTAACGAAAATGTTTAGGTCCTTAGGCAAGCTTTTAGTTTAAGACTACTGATAAAAGCGTTGGGAACACACCACTTTACGGAAAGCCTGGAATAACAATCTGGATTTGTAAAGCAGGACAAGTAGGGAATGATTTTTGAATTCATCTTACAAAGTAAAACAAAAAAAAAACACTAAATGGTCAAATGCTTGGTTTTATTTTACCTTGACATCTTGAAGCTGTATGTGCATGTCTTGGTGTGCTTTCCTTAGTTGTCTATTCTCTTCTCTCAGATTGTACACGGATTCTAATTTAGAAAAAGAAAAAAAAAAAGCACAAAGCCTTGAAACTTTTAGGCTTGTGGCCCTATTATCTTCACATCTAAAGCCTCATATAACTTATTTTAGGATTGGTCTGGAACTGACACTATAATATTCCAGTTCAACACAGACTACACCAAATAAGCATGTGGCATGATTCATCTGAACACCCCACTACAATCTGGTTCAGTACTTTACATACTTTCAAACAAGCTATACATTGTAGAAGTTAAGGACCCAAGCCCTACTATTCAGAAAACAGCCTCAGCTGCTTAAAGATTCTAGGCTCACCTCTCTTACCACCTAGTAATTTTTCTACCTTCCCTGAATCTGGACATCAGATGTTGTGATCCGGAAGCCCTTGGGCTGAATTCAGTACACAGATATATTTTGGAGGGGCCCTGCAGTGTTGGCCTATAGAGTGTCTTTCTCATTTGACTAGTTATCACCATTTAAAATTCAGGAATCTGGGTTTAATAAAATCTGGCAACACGAGTAACCACGTGTGAGCACTAAGTGGGAGTTGAGTGGTGGTGGGATGATGACAGAATTCATTTTCCAGTGAAAGAGGGTTACTGAGAGGGAGAGTGGGTTACTATTATTGATTATGCTGAGACAGCAGGTGTAAACCTGGACTGTCCTGGGCAAATTGCTTCAAAGTGGCAGCCACCCCCTGCAGACAAGGCCCCTACTCTCTAGGGTGCCACTCAACACTGAAGGAAAATATCAGTCACCCCCTCTCTCATCATATTTCTGGGCACTTTCCTTTATTGCTTCTGTGTGACCCTTGGGCATTGGATTTGTGATTAGGTTTGGGGGAGAGATAAAGAACACGTTGGGAAATGTGGCCAATGATTGCGTTGTCCACCAACGTGTAATAACGGCTTTTCTCAAAAAAGCAGACCAACGGCAATCCAAGAGGACCTGAAGTGTGTCACTGGCTAGATGGGGCTTCAGTCCACACACCCACACACACACAGTTTGAAATACCCAAACTTTGCTAGCTTTTAAAAGGATTTCAGGTTATTAACTCAATGTCAGTGGAATACTTCTGGAGTCATAGTGCCTAAATTTGAAACTTGGCCCCCGTGCCTTTGCTATGTCATGTTGAGCTATTTAACTCTGGTAAGCCTTAATTTCGTCATCTGTTAAATGAGACTAAACATGATGTCTACATTACAGGTTATTATAAGAATTAATATTCCATATGAAGTTTCACTTGGAACTGGCACATGGTAAACATCTGTGGTGTCAGCTATTATTAATGATGATAATGAAAAGAATAATTACCTAAGCTTACATGCTACATCACCTCACTGCCCTCAGAATTTTAAATTCTCTCTTTGTATCACTTTAAACTACCAAAGACTGCTTGGTGCCAGGGAGTTCAGAAGAGGTTATGAGGCCTGAATTCTCTTAGAACTCAGACTCACATATTTGTGTCTTCCTACTTTCCATGGTTCTTGTTTCTTACTACTATTTATAATTTGTTAAAATTTTACTGCACATGGACTTTGTTTCAAAACAGGAAGGAGTAAATATAGAGTAGACATAAAAAAAACCTGCCTTTCAGGACTATTTCTACAATTTGAATGTGCTCTTTTATATGAAGTTTTTAAAGGATGCCAAGCACTGATCAAGCACCTAGCACATTTTATTTCTCCTTCCTTAATGAATCTATTTATGATCAGTATAATTTATTTATTCAGCTTAGCCCGATATTTCAAATGCTAAGCAGTGTATCTAATTAGTCAACGTCTCCCTCCCCTCTCCAGGCAAAGGTAAAGCTTCCAGGGCTCAGGCCAGGCAAGTACCGTCTGACGCTGGAGTCCCCTGGTTCTCTATTTCTTTATATTACCTTTGTGAGGACTTTCAGCATTCAGTCTTTCTTCCTTTCTCTGTTTCTTGTCATCTTCAACAACCCCTCACCACTGGCCACATCAACACAAGCCAAGGATCCTATAGGTCTATATCACTGGGGTATCATCTATCAAGGCCACCTTAAACCTTTGTTCTATTGCCTTGAGGACTCCTTAACTCTCATGTGCCTTTTTTTAACCTTTATTTTGAAATAATTATAGACAAAAAGTTACAAAAATTAGTATGGAGAGGTCCCAGGTACCCATCACCCAACATCTCACAACGGTGACATCTTAAGTAGATGTAGTGCACTACCCAAACCAGGAAACGGATTGGCACAGTACAATTAACTAAACTATAGGCCTTACTCAGATTTCACCATTTTTGCATGTACCATGTACCTTTTTAAAACAATTCCAAGATTTTAAACTTATTTTGTACCTGAATTGATTATAGAATACTCTTTTCCAGAACTCACATACACTCAGAGAAGGATACACTTTGTTCCATATTACATTGAATACACCTGACAATGATGATTTTATATATATATATATATAGAGAGAGAGAGAGAGAGAGAGAGAATGTTTATCCTATACCAATAACTGTACTAGGTGCTTTGCATTTTTATGATTATCTCAATTTTACAGATGAGAACAATGAAACCCATGATAATTATACTCCTCACCCAAGGTCACATAATGACTATGTACTTAGAGAAATCAAGATTTAACCAGGCATATTGACTCTAGAGCTTGAGCTTTTTGCAGCTACTCAACAGGAAGTCTCTCTACCCCCTTGGGGATTTTTAGCAATGTGTGGGGCAATATATCCTTGCCACAATGACTGAGGAACAGTAATGGCATTTAATGTAAGGGTCAAAGATGCTAAATGTCTTTCAACACAGATAAAAGAAGAACTGTCTTGCCCAAAATGGCCATGTGCCCCCATTAAGAAACACTAAGTATTCTATTCTGCTTATCTAAACAAACTCAAAGAGATAAGGATTAATGTGAAATGCTACAAAGAAACAAGTGGCTGGTAGAGGACCACACGAAAAATGTAAATCAATCTCCATGCAAAAACAAAACAAAACAAAACAAAGCCTTTTGATCTACTAAAACACTCATTTTCACATGAACTGGCTAATTAGATCTCCCAATACCTTTTAGCTTAGAAAGTTCTTGTTCTTTCTCCTGCTGAAGCTGCAAGTATTTCTGCTTATGATCATTAAAGGTTCTGCTGAAGTCTTCCCCCTGTTTGCGATGTTCCTCCTCCAAGTCACTGTGCTGTTTCTTTAGTTCCTCGTGTTGACTCTGCAAAGATGAAGACTTGAGCAGAGATAGCCATGCTGTATACAAACTATATGAGACAACGTCTTGATCTCATAGCCTTTCTCTTGCAAAAAAAGTAGGAACAAATGAAGAAGTAGGCCTGATTTCCCCTGGGTTGTTTTGAATTTGTGCAGATCCCTACATTTCACCATACATTTCAAATAAATAGTTTGTGATTATGGCCAAAAATAATTTTCCTTAGTTATTAACATGAGTGGGAACAACAAGAATTTAGCATGAGAGACGAAGACAGGAAGGGATTTGGGAAAATTCCCAGGGACTCAGCTTATTGTGGAAACAAGGTCAACTCATGGCAAAATTATCCTTCCATGGATATTCTGGACATCTATTTCCATCTGACCTTTCCCTAGCAACATATATAATTTCTTTTCTTTGGTTTTTGGTCTTCTTTGGTAGCCCAGTTTTGTTTTGTTTTTTTTTTTGTTTTTAAAGAGAAAAAAAACCCAAAGACTCTTTTCCCTTTGGGGGCAGTAATAAATTTATTGTTTATGGAATGATTATCATTCCTGTCTATACTACTATGCTGTAATCACAACCTAGATGAATTCTACAGTCTCCAAAGGCTTAATGTGTAAAGATGGTGCTTTAACTCATGTGCTACATTCCTGAAAATAGGAAATGTTTTGATATAGGGGAAAGGCAATACCAAACAAAAGGCTGGGAGGAGGTGGGGGAATCAGGTGTGGTTTGCGCGCTTTGTGGAATGGCATGATGGCATAATGGCATGCAGCTCATCTTTTCTAGCTTCACACAAACAATGAATCTCTCCCTTTCCTCTCTGTCTCACTCTTTTTTTTGTCTTTCTGAAACATAGTAATGAGTTTTATTCAAGAACCAAGGAAGGAGAATAAATATAAAGTATGTTTCTGTGGTAGGTAAAAGGGCATTTATCAAATATTAGTAAGACAAAGGAAGCATTTTATGGTTCTACCTATGGTCTTCAGTCTGTCTAATATTAAAGAAAATGTCTAAAGAAAACTACAGTGAGAAATTAAACAAACTCCCAAAACCCTAAAGGATAAAGAAAGAAGCAAAATTAAAAATTAGGCGACCAGAGAACCTGATTTATAAGAAAATGTATAATTAACTAAATATGGTCTTTGTAATCAGGTGATAAATATGATTGGGCATTACAATTACATATAATTTAAAGCCAAAAACGTCTTTTAACAGAACACACTGACCATACTGCAACACAAATCAATTTTCTGTAAACTTCGTTTAATCACTTTAAAGACCAGTACATTAATCAATTCAAATACTAGTTAATCCTTTCATTCATTAAGAACAACTTTAAACTACTCACTTTCAACATTTGATGCTGGACATTCAATGCACTGTATCTGCTATTGGAATCTTGCTGTAAATTGAAAAGAAAACAATCAACACAAAAATAGCAAATCATTCTTGTTAAACACAACTTAAAGCCCTTAATAGAAGAATTTTATTCATTTCATTTGTGTAAGCTAAAATGAATTCTATACTTGAACCAGGACGTTTCTGCAGTTCTTTATTTTACAGAAGTGAAGTTCTAACATTCCCATAAGTTTGCTAGATTCTAGTAATAAAAAAGCAGGAAAAAGGCTCATAAAATGGTAGCTTGAAAGGGCCCTTACAAATGATTTAGTTCTGCCTCTCATACCCAGATGAAGATCTGAGGCCCAGACATACCAAGAGACTTATCCTGAGACAGAGTTACCCCATGTGGCTAATGCATGTTGCTGGGTGCTCGAGGTAAGGGGGAGGAGAGGGTAAATCAACCAGGACCAGGCCTCACAAGCTTAGCATGGTTTAAGAGGACAGAGGGGACGGCATGGGGGAGAGGCACTTTCCTTCACAGAGCTTCAGTGCGTTAGAAATTCTACGTACATTATTTTACCCCAGAGACACTCCATTTCACAGAGTTAGAAACAAACTAAGAAAGTGTATGGAGCATGCCTGAGGACAAACATTTCCTTAAGTAGCAGAGTCAGGATTGAAACTCAAGCCTAAGCCTTCATCTGAACTCCCTCCATGTTCTGAACAACATGTTCTGGGAGAATATTTTTCTGTCCCAGTGGAGAGCATCTTCACGTATGAACCTAACACATTTCCTCAGTCCTGAGCAACCATAATCAGTAAGTATACAAGGGGAACCTGGAATGTTTCCTTACACTATGTGGTTTTATCTTCACATGCCCCCTCCCAGCTTGCACCACCAATGCAAGCAAGCACCCTCTCAAGCACCTTCTTTCATACTTATATGAATTTTAAAATGAACTGCATTTTTGCTTTATCACTTCACTACTTTATGTTAATCTATAAGGAAATTACATTATCGCATGTACAACAGAGAGCACACCATATTGACTAGGGCTTTTAAAAGAAAATGTAGAAAGCTGATATTTTCACAGGTTATCCAAGGAACTTGACTCTTAAGTTTTAATACCACAAAATATCAATATTTTGTACAACCAATATTTCATATATTTTTCTAAGAATAAGAAGACGACTTGTTTTTCTACAATTAATTCAGAATTTAAAAACCTTTTAAAATGTCAATATTATTCATTTGTTCATTCATTCATTCCATAGATGTTTTTGAATGCCTACTCTAGGGCAGGTACTGTGTTAGATGTTATGCATGCAAAGGCAAACCAAAATAAATACTACATTCTATGAAAGAGAGAGACTTAGAAACAAGCAAGCAAATGAATGAATAAGCAATCTTCTTTTTATTGTTGAGCACTGAAGCTATTCCCCATTTAGCCCTATCATCAATAACGAGATAAACAAAGTAGGTTTTCAAAGAACAATTTCTAAGGTCCTCCTCTTGGAATTTTTTGACAGCAAAAAAAAAATGCACTTTATCCATACAACTCTAGTGATGAAAAGAATGAAAATTTTTTTCAATTCTATCTCACTCTCCTTCAAGTTTCATGGAGAAAAATTTAAGGAAGAAAAGGACTTACCCTTCCTTTATTTAGTGTTTCTTGTGCTTCTAACTTATAAACAAGAAAATCTAGGAAATAAAAAAATGGAGAAAATAAATAGAGTGTAAGTACTCCATTGCAGAATTTTGAAACATCTCAAAGAATGAAAGAAAACTTTACTCAGACTTGCAAACACTTAGTAATTTATATAATTCACTTTTCCACTTAATTCTTTAGAAAGAGTTGAAATGAACCACTATACAATCTTCCCCCTTACCTTAAAGCTGTAAATTTTGTACCCACAAAATCCACATTATAACCAATTGATTAGATGTGCATTTAGAGTATCTCCATGATTAACTCTCCTTGAAATAAAGGATCAAAAACTGAAGCTATACCTGAAGACATGGATGATTTATTGCTATCCACTAGATGGCAAACTAGAATCGTTCAGACTTGAAAAGAGAAACCAGGCCACGAAACCATCTTTAATGTTCTTAAAGCTTTATAATCCACTAGATGGCTCTAAAAATCACTCAGCCTTTGAAGACAAGGAAAATTCCAAATCCAATGAAAATATTTTGATGACATGAAACTTCTATTCTTCATATAGGCTTAATCCAAGGGTCAGTAAAACATCCTAATCAATAATGTCATCTCCTGCTTTCCCTCCTCTACCCCATTAGGTAATCAGACAGATCACCTGTTCCTTAAATTGCAAAGTTTACCACAAAACATGAATAAATAAAAATAAGAATGTAGATAACTTCAAAGCACAAGTTATATGACGCCTGAGCTTTATAAAAAATCTGATAAAAATCAATAGCATTGCTTAATATCTGTGTAATAATTGTTAATTTAATTTTTCAAACTGAAATAATCAGCTGT
>JAQZBX010006201.1:0-53903 GCA_029593785.1 Cabassous unicinctus | reverse complement strand
AGAGGAACCCCAGAAGCCTGAACCGTGGCAAATGTCGGCAGCTGTCTTGCTCCAACACGTGACAATGGACTTTGGTGAAGGAAGAAACTTATGCTTTATGGCCTGGTAACTGTGGACTTCTACCCGAAATAAATACCCTTTATAAAGACCAACCCATTTTTGGTATTTCACATTAGCACCCCTTTGGCTGACTAATACACTCACCCTAGCCATCAGAACTATTATTGCCTTGCCCAAACTACACATGTGGTAATTTGAGGCTTTTATGGACCCCAGAAAAGATTATGTCCTTAGAGCTAATCCATTCCTGTGGGTACTAACCTATTGTAGATGGGGGCTGGTAATTAAGTTACTTCTGTTCAGGGCCTTTGATTAGGTTACTTCAGTAAGGCGTGACCCAGGGTAGGTATTATTCCTCTCACTGGAGTCCTTTATAAACAGGATGAATACGGTGAGACAGACAGAGAGAAAAATCACAGAAGGTCAGAGAGGAAACTACAGAAGCTGAGAGAAAAAGCCACAGCTGCAGCAGCCAGAAGCTGAAAGCAACAGAGCCCTGAGGAGAAGGCAGAGATTGACAGACTCATCCATGTGCTTTCCCATGTGACAGAGAAGTCCAGGACTGCCCACAGCTTGTCTTCAGGGAGCGAGCACAATTGACGGAATTTCAGGCAATCATCTCATTGCTGTTTGCCCTGACCAATAATTCGTCCCATCTGCACATTTTTACAGATGTTTGGGCCACTGCCAATGCTCTGGCTATGTGGTCCAGACAATGGCAGCAACAACAAATACTTGTTCAAGGTTATCCCCTTTTAGGAAAAGAACTCTAAGAATTTCTTGTCTCACAGATACCCAAAATATAAATAAGGTCACATATGTCTCTGCACAAGCTAAAGCCACTCTACAAGTTCTCATGAAAACACTCTCCATTCCCTTCTTAGTTACAGACATTACTGATAAAGACCACAGCATTAATTTCACTTCTCAGAAGGCACAATGTTTTACATTTTAACAAGGCATTCAAATTTCTTTACCTTCTTTACAGACTTCAAGCTGCAAGCCTCATCGAGCACCATAGTGTCAGAGCACACATTCAATTAAATGAAATATGGTACATTCCAGTCATCAAACATCAAGAGTGAATTTTGATAAACAGTCTTACTTCATTTTTTGATGCTTGACTGATGACAGCTTTTAAGCATCACCTCTACCTTATTTCCCTCTGTTTGCATGAGGGTAAGCTGATAAGAAAGCATAGGATCTCCCTCCTTTGGGACTGAAGGGAGATTCAAACCACACAAGGCCCTGCCCATCTGGGAATCCTCACCCTGGCACCATCCCCAAACGACAACAAAAAACCCAAGCCATTCTTGTTTCCTTGCTCTCTCAAGCCATTTTTGAATCAATTTTTTCTTCCCAAAAGCCTTATTAAATGTGGAATAAACATTTTCAACCCCTCCTAGTGTATGTGATGTCATCAGTTTTGAAATTTAAACCAAATATTGGACTGGGGGTCCCTCCTGCTTCTGCAGCATGGCTATAATAATGAAGGAATGCATGAATGAATGATTCCTTCTTCATGCTTTGTTTCGCTTCCAAAACAATTCCACAATGATTTAACTATTGTCTTATCCATCATTTCTCTTTTGAAAGCTTTGTGTGTTTGTTCTCTTGTATTCCTTAAGAAGGCTGTGTTACTACCAGTATCTATATCTATTTACCTGTCTATATTTATTCATCTACCTCTATCATCCATGTATTTATTTATTTTCTCTTTCTTTCCTCACCACCTTGGAGTAATCCATCACACTTACTTCACATATTCTTAGTCTAGTGTATGATTTTTGCTCTAATTTCTTAATTTAATTTTTTTTCACTTCATTTCACTATTTCTTTAAAAATTCTATATGGGAACTTCATTATTTATGCATACAGGTTTAGAGTTTGGGGCTTTATTCCTTTTCCTGAGAGTTTTCTCAATATCATTTATTAACAAGTGTCATCACTCTTGGCTATTTTGAGAGGAGAGACAGTTTTCCCTCCTATTTATCAACCTGCTTACCATTAAAGACAATTCATTTACCTTAATGGGGATTTGACCTTCTTCTATTTATCTCTGTCAAATTTTCTAGCTTTTGAAAAATTATTATATGTGGTAAAGGACCATAATTCCTCTCATTTTATTACAATCTCCATTTATAAAAACCCTATCAATCCTTGGTGATGGCTTCACACTTTTAATTATACTGGCCAACCTATGAGCACAGATGCTCAAATCCATATTTGTTAATCATATTCACATACAAATAAACCTAAGGAGTTGGTTTTCCCAATCACTTTAGTTTATTTCAAAACCAGGACCTCTTTCCCCAGAAGGAGATAAATTTACCATGTAATTCATGCTATAATTTGTACACAGAATAAGTGCTATACTTCCTCAGAAATATCTCTTTTTTGCATATATTCCCAGGCTTGGTCCTCATACTTCCTAAATAATAGCTTTGGTTGTCTGCCTTGATATTATATGTCTTTCTAAAACAAATAAATGACTTAACTTTCGTCTGGTTTGGTGATCATTTTGTGCTCATCAATTCATGACCGCTTGTCATGCTTTTACTTTCCCTGTGGCAGACCCCACTTACCACTCTCTGAACAATACTTCAGAACTCTTCTCAAGGCAGAGTTCTGGAATGACCATTCCAGTATATTGAAATGATCTCAAAAGATGAAGTCTATTTTCTATTCCTGTATATTTGCCAATTATCCTAGACTCAGGATAAAATCACTTTTTGTCCTTTGTCTTCCATATTTTGTAGTTAGGCTGAAGAGAGGGAGCCTGCTGGGCTGGTCAAACCAGGCTTCATTTCTGAGATTGGATCATGACCCAGGAATCAGTCCTCTGTTTCATTGGTCAAGACATACAATTTTATTGGTTCTCTCTGAATTGAGAAGGCTAACTAACTGTACTCACAAGAGATTGAGGCGTAAAATAGGATGCTTTTTTATTAATAGATATTGTGAAATAGAGCTATCCAAAAGAACATAAGATTTATGCTGTTCTATTTGTACATTCTGTTTCTCTGAGAATAACTATATGAAAAACAAAAGGGTTTTTATGTGAATTTGATGTGAGTGCATGGGTGTAATAAAACCTGCTTTAATTGGCCTATGTTATTGTGATGAACCACTTCCAGTGTAGGGACAAGCCTGTCAAGTAGAGATTCATGCCTTCCCATTAATGGTTTTCTTCTCTTCTAATCTCTATGCAGACCACTCTTTTAGTTAACATTGTTTCATGAGACAATAATAGTTTAATAATAAGAGCTACCTTTTATTAAGTGCCTACAAAGTTTCTAATGTTTTGATAATATAAAAATAATAGCTAACATTTATTAAGTACCTACTAAATCCCCGACACTGTTCTACATAACATGTTTAAACCTTATAACAACTTTATGAGGTATAGCTATTTATTATAATCCCCATAAGAATGTACTGAGAAAGCTATTTTTTTTTCAAAAGAGTGTATAAATGTGAAAAACAATAAAATGAACACTTCAGTATATACCACCCAGTCTAAGACATAGAATAAGCATCTTTCTCTTCTTCCACCCTATCTCCAGAGGAACTGCTATCTTGAATACATTGTAAATAACTCCCTTTCTTTCCTATTCATCTATTGGATTAATTGTCTTTTCTCTTTATTGATTTGTAAGAGATTTGTTTTTACTATATCCTGCATATCAATATTTTATGTTGTGTATAAGTGGTAGATATTTTTCTTTTCCATCTCTTTACAGTGTCTTTTGTAATTAATTTTAATGTAGTCAAGTATATCAATTTCCCTCTTTATGATTTATTATTTTTGTTTCTTATTGAAAAGAAACCTTTCTAATCCTGAACTTGTAATTATATTATCCCATATCATTTTAAATGATTAATAGATTTGTCTTTCACTCTCTGGAAATGACATTTATGAATGGTACGACATACAGTTTCTTATTTACATTTTACAGCTGAAGAACAAGGAGATTAATTTAATTTTCTCAACTATGGTTCTCAGATAGTAAGTTATAGACCTAGGATTTGAACCCAGGTGGTCTGGATCAAAGGCCTGCGCTCCTACACTGTCTAATAGGAGATAATTATAGCCATTACAGGGATGTGGAAAATGAGGCTCAGGAAGATAAAGTGACTTGGCCAAGGTTACATAATTAGTAAGAGTTACAGACAGTATGCAAACTTCAATAAGTCTTATCCCAGAATTCACACAGTTTCCTTTTATATGACCTGCCTTCCTCAGCCTACACCCTGGTCTACTGTTTCCCTTTCCATAAACTCTGCTCTCTGTTCTGTTTTGGGAGCCATTTTATTCTCTAATAACATGTGCAGACAGCTAGTTTTATCCAGACTCTTTGTATTTAACTGGTTTAATCCACAAAAGGAAACTTTATCTTCTAGTTCTGGGTTCATCTTATTTCATCTTTTCCTGAATTTACCACATAGCTTTATTTCTAAGACTGAATCTATATGTAATTTTCACCTCTTAGAGCCCCATCTGCTGACCTGCTAATATTCTGCATTCAAATGTTATTTATAGCATAACGTCTTACTTGCAGCTTCATGTTACCTCTTTTTCAGTGATTGCAATTAACACTTTAAGTATTTTTTTGATCTCCCTCCTTTCCTTCTCCCTGGGCTCATCTTTTACTGTTCCTTCCATTTAATTCACACTGAGCTAGTTCTATACAAGTCAAGGATAATAGCTGACTTTTCCCAGTCATGACTTGCAAAGGGAGAGATAAAGGTAAACTTTTCAATAAAAGTTGGTCACTGATTCTGACACCTGAAGATGAAGTATAAAAACTTGCTTTTGCCTTTACTTTGGGTTACAATGAAGCAGACTTTAAGTCACTTCTGGAATTTTAGAAGGTCCATGACTTAGCCTCAATGATCTCTAAGTAAAACCTTTATGCATACAAACTGCTGTTCTTTCTATTCTGTTAATATATGTCTCTCTGCTCAGAATGTCATTTGCTCTATTGTCTCCTATTGAAATTATGGTCATCCTTCAAAGCCCAAGTAAGATATCACTTCCTTTGTGGATACTTTTCTGACCATCCAAAGCCAAATCCAGGTGTCTTTTCTCTACATACTCAAAACTCTTTGAATCCATGTTGGATAATTTTGCTCAGTCTTGCAGTACTTTAATATTTCCTATATGGAGTCCACTAGTATATTGTAAGTTCTTTATGGGAAAGAACTCGGAACCAATTTCAAGGGAACTACAACTGCAACAAACCTTTCTTATATGGAATTGCTTTCTTTTACAACCAGAATTTCATAGATTATCTTATATAGACCTTCAGAGGAATGTATTGAGCTGAATTGAATTAAATCATTAGTTGGACCAAATTAAATTACTTAAGATCCACTGTGCTATGGGAATTGTTATCATGCACTAAATAACATGAATATAACATAGTCTAGTGATGTTGTTAGATGAGAAAGCAAAAAAGAGGTCATGTGGTGTAGTACAAATGCACATGCCAGGGTGTTGGCTCAACTGTTTAGTTACCTGTTCTGGCATTTGCTGGCTAAGGGGCCCTAGATATGTTTCCTAATCTAATAGAGCCTCGACTTTGTCATTTGCAAAATGAGGGAAGTAAATGCGTACCTTTCAGAAAAGATTTTAGGTATAGAGATAATGCACGAAGTACATTATCAATAAATGGAAGCCATTATTATTATCACCATTGCAGTATGATATTGCACATCAGCAAATAAAAAAGCAGCCAGGATTGGTTTTAATCAATTTGGACAGGATTTATCCTGATTACTAAATAAATACAATGATCTGTCCACCCAAAACCAGACATGTTCTTTGGGCACAATATTGATATAGAGAAGACTTATTGTATAAGAGAATGAGAAAGTAGCCCACTTTATTGAATGATTGTCATTTGTCATATTCTCGATTAGGTGTTTCAAATGCATTAGCTCATAAAATGTTCACAATATCTTTGTGGGTAAGAAAGCATTATTTTCCCCTTTTATAGACACAAACATTGAGATTCAGAGAACTTAAGAGGTTTACTCACAACCACACAGCAGTTCTTTTTAATACTGTAGTCTAAAAATGACCAATTAGTTTCAAAAAGTGTTTATAAAGAAAACTCAATTGTCATTTTACTAGCAGCATATTAGCGAAGGGTGACTTTGAACATCTGCTCTCTTTAACTAAATTTCAGGTGTGTTTATAGGACAGTGTTATCTCCTTGTTGAATCTAATAAGACATAAGATATAGTATCAAGAATAACAACTGGAAGCTAGAGTGTCCTTTGGAAACTTCCAATTTGATTTTTCAGAATGAAGTAGGTGTATGATTACTGATGAATAGAGGAGTCATTTTGTCCTGATTACACCTTCTATATGTATTATTAGAATAATAGAATGTTATTTCTACATGAAGTAGTCTGTCTGTTGGGGGTATCATTCTTATTATATAAACCAGCCTAAAATGATGCAGAAAAATTAAGCATTGTTATAAATTTTGATTGTGCCTCTTGTGATGAAGCAGAGGCTAGTCCCTTTGTTTCTTCTTTTATTTTGCATTACTGGAATATTTCTAGCTGTACTTTATATTTCATGTATACTCTGATGTAGTCAGGATCTAGGTATTGTGGACCTTCAATTGGTGTAATACTTAAAATTGTTGTTATGAAAGTGTATATTAAAGGTTAAAGTATTAATGCTTTTCTGTCCCTCAAATATGTGTATGTATACTCACATATACATGTATTTTTATATAAATAAATACATATTTACCATGCATTTAAATATACACACACATATAAATCAATCTAAAGTATTCTTTTCAACAAAACAAGCAATGAGATAATACATAAAGCACAGGATTTTTCTTTTTTAATTTTGAGCACTTATAAATGTGCCCATGTCTGCAAATTTGAAGATCATCTTGCTAGAGTTTTAATGTCAAAGATAAAATTGACATACAAGGGAGTAAACGGGAGTATATTTTTCTGAGGAAAAAAATGATAGATGACTATTCTAAACCGGGACCTGTCATAGCTCGTGTGGCCTCACTTTATGGCATACATATCCCTTGGCAACAAAGGCAGTTGAGGAGAAGAAAGAAGTTAGAATTAAAGGAGACAGGGCTTGGCTCTGTGGGACTGAGCCTGGTTGGAGGAGTGCAAGCCCTGGCATGGTTTGGGCAGACCTTGTTATGCTGTGCCTAGAGATCATGAAAGAAGGAAGAATATCAAATATGGCCCATGAGGCACAGCAATTGAGGCAGTGTAGGTGACAAAGCAACAATATAATCCAGTGGGTGGTGGAATTCAGAAAGCGATACTTTGAGTCTCACTGTATTGGATGGTGTTAGGGATTGAATTATGTCCCCAACAAAGACCCCCAGTCCTGCTGATATGAACTCATTTGTAAATAGAATTATTAAAGGTCCTATTTGGATGAGGTCAAGTTGAATAAGGGTGAGCCTTAATCTGGTATGACTGGAAAGGAAATTTGGGCACAAATGTTTAAGACACAGTATTCCAAAATGACAGATCCTCATATGATGGAGGCAGAGATTGGTTGCCAGCAAGCCAAATTCTTATTGTTTAAGCCAACTAGTTTGTGGTATTTTGTTATGGCAGCCCTGGCTAATGAAGAAAGATAGGAAATCAAAGGGACACAAGGATAGAAGACATTTCAGCTGATAGTATCTGGGCAGGTTTCATAGCACCTCAGGTTCTATGAACGATCATTGCCTTACTATCAGGCAGCTAGAACCATGGGCAAAGAAACTAAAGAAGATGCCATGTCCTCTGGAAATAAAAGCACCAACATGGTATTGGAATTAGGTAGGAGAGAATACTATGACTCAAAAGCTACTTGGGTTCAACCAAGAACTTACCTGTAGCACACTAGACACTGGGTCCATTGACTGCACATTCTGATCCAAAGCCTATCACATGATGGAGATAGACCTCTTACTTTGCCATAATTGGCTCAGGGAGAGAGATAGACCTGGGCCTGTGGTGAGGATCACCTTCTAAGAGGAGCTGGGAAAGTCAGGGACCATAAGAAACTAGATTGGCCTGAATCTGCAGTCCATTACTGACCTATCAGCTAATAGTAAAGAATAGAAATGAGAGGCAGGAGAATGAATACCTTTGCACCACTTGCAGAATTAAAGGGGTATTCTTTGCAGCTGGTATTTCAAAATCATTTATCAGAGATTTCCTAATTTGAAAAACAAAACATCCCTATGCAAATGTCCAACGCAGACTTCTCAGGGACCAAAAACTACCTGAAGAAAGAATTACTGAATGAATGTAGGAAACAAGCAGCTTCAAATTAAAGAACAAAGACAAAGCAACCTTTGTTTCTGTGATGTTTTTCATATAACTGAATGTCCCCAAGTGCTTCACAAAGCATTTAATTACATGCTAGCAACAGAGGAAATACTGGCATTGCTGTGTGCCAGCTCTGGCCCACGTAGAGCAGGAATGTCAAGTGAGCTCCCGAAGCATAAGGGATTTGCAGAAAGCTCACTCATAGCCTTTTCTCTTGGAAAGCATGAGCATTTCATTTTTGAGCATTCACACATATTATGGAGAGTGAAGTGGCCTATCCACACTGCTTCTATCAGGCTATCATAAGACAGGATGGTAGTCAAGATGAGGGAATAAAAGTGGGTGAAATTGGCAATCTAAGATTCTAGCAGGGCCTTATGATGCAACTATTGGCAAGGCTAGAAAACTGCTAGAGCCTTGTGCATCCACAAAGGATCTGAGAGCCAGGGAGTATCTAAGAGTGCAGGGCAGGGAAGCTTTTGAGAACTTCAGCTGGAGAGACAGAATTGGCAAAGCCTGGGGTATATAAAATGGGCCAAGATCATTTTAGATTTTGTTATTAAAGGTCGGCCTACATTTCAGTACACCCACTCTCTTTAGATCCTTAGGTAACAAAGAGCTCCCACAAGCCCTTTCTCATCTGTCCCTCAATGCAGGGATGGCATATCCATGGAAATATCTCAACTATAAACTATAGATGCTAAGAACCTCACTTAGGTGTAGCTCAGGAGTATAAAGATATACGAAGAACCAGAAGAGAAAGAAAGAGAAAATGATAACTTTAATAGGGAAACAGGCAGATGCAAATAAGAATTCATGGTTTCAGTGATTGTTTGACCTCTTCTTGATTATTGAGTTATTCATTTAATTGTTCCATAAAGTGTCATTGAGTGAAAATGGATAAAAGTAAATAAATAAATAATAATAATAATAATAGGGTGGGTTGGGGGAAAAATACAGTAAATGTAAGGTATGGACTATAGTTAGTGCTGTAGTAATATTTCGACGATATTCTTTCATAATTTCTAACAAATGTTTCACAACAATGCAAGGTATTGGTGGTGGGGTGATGTATGGGAACCCTGTATGATGTTATGCATGTTTGTTTTGTAAATTCACAACTTTCACTATACACTTATTGTTTATGTATGTCCATGTATGAATGATATACTTCAATAAAATTGTTTTAAAAATTAATGGAATAAACTCTTCTAAGTGCTGTGGATGAAAATATGCACAGGTTGAAGTGGAATTCAAAAAATAAATAAATAAAATGTTTAGTTGTACTGTTCAGACATGAAGGGATTCAAGAAAGGTGCCATAGAGGAAGGAAGTGCTGTACATGTAGTGCTACAGGAAAGATAGGGATACCTCGAGCCAAGTGAACAGCACAAGCCAAGACCTGGAAGCCTGAAACACTAAGACCCATTTGGGAGAATTACTTGTATTTTAGTATAACAGTATCATGAAGAAAATTTTAGACACAACAAGAGATGAAATTTGAGATTAAGTAAGGGCCTTATAAAGAAGAAGCTGGCACACCACTGAAATTAATTCAGACTTTATTTTGTGGACAAAGAGCATCCACTGAAAAGTTTTAAGCAATGGCAAGATAACTTTTTTTTCCCAGTAAGCATGTATTGAATGCATACTATGTAACAGTCACTGGGGATGAAACAAACAAATCCCTCAATACCTAGGAATGTACAATTTAGTAGGGGTAGACTCTTGTGTAAATAAATAAATACAGTTACGTATTGCTAGTGGTAGAGCAGCATCATAACTTATTCTGATTTAAAGATAACAAAGAGGAATGGGGGATTGGTCAATTTAACCTAAATATGGAAAGTAAGTGATTTAAGAAATGCATGCCAGAAGAAGCAGCTGTTGAGATGACTTTTGAAAAGTTAGTAAGAGCTCTTCAGGTGAAGGAGTAGGCAAAGGGCATTTTTGATACAGGCAGAAACATGATCAGGAGCATGGAGCCTTCAATCAGTCTGACTTGTTAGATAAACTGTAAGTAGTTGAGCATAGCTGGAGTGCAGGGGTGAAGGAGTGAGGTGGGAAGCAACTAGAGAGGCTGATAATCATCTTAGAGATAAAGGGTTCTTCCTCTGGCAGCAATGTAGAGAACAGATGATGGTTGGGGTCAATGAACTAGTTAAGCGGTCATTGCAATTGTCCTTTCAAGATAGATCAAGAGCTTAAACAAACAACAGCAATGGAGATGAAGAGGAATGGTCAGATGACAAACAGTTAAAATTGTAGACATGAGGAAGGGGGAGTTTCCCAGATTGGCACTGTGGTTTTTGGTCCGAATAATCAAATGACTGATAAGGATATCTATTCCTTTGGCTTTTGCAGCCAGGAACAAGTAACTGTACTTTTTCCATACTATCTAAGGCTATTGCATCATTGCTAATAAAAACTAACATTTTTAATGCATTTGTTGCTTTAAAAGTACTTTATAGACACACCTCATTAATCTTTACAACATTCAAGGATTAAACACAGGGCTTGGCAATCAGCAATCACTTGTTGAATGGATGAATAAATGAGTGAAAGAACAAATGTACAGTGATGTTGGGATTCAGTATTATGCCTGTAATTTAAATCTTGATTGTGAATGTTTTTTAGCCTTGAGTATTGCGTAATCTTGAATACTGTGTCTATAATTTGAATCCGAAACTGATTCAAAGTCTAACGCTTATTGCATTCAACCGCAATCCAGATCTAGACAGAAGAAGAAAAAATAAAGAGATCAAGACGTTGGAGGATTGAATTTATCTTACCACTTGCCACTCTTGACTTCCACTTGTAAAAAGATAATAATCATCTCTTTCTCATGAGACAATTTTATGTTTAAGCTAAATGAGATGATGAACGCTCACAACATATGGGAGATATTGGATATGTTAATGAAATCTGTTTTGATCACCTGTTGCCCTACTTTGCAAGCAATTCCAATTGTTTTTCAGTCTTATCAGTCTCTGAGATGATTAGCACAGAATCTGGTCATTAAATTATTGCTAAAGATGATGTGGAAAATATTCCAAGAAGAATCTTCCACCTTGTACAGTTCCCTCAAAAATTTCCACTCCACTCATTTGTTTGACTGATAAAAACTACATCAGAGCATTAGTGCTTTTGCTGTGGCAGTACAGGCCACCTCACTGGGTTGCCCCAAGCCAAGAAGGAGAACAAATTGATATTTATGGGAACATAATCAGAACTGTGGCTTAGTTAGAGCCAGTAGACCTCCTAGAAGGCAGGGAGCCACTGAATCAGGCCCAAAAGTAAGAGAAGAGGACAGAGATTAGCCCAAAGAAAAGTCTGAAACTTCAATATTAGTCTGTAAAGATGTTGCATGCGACCTAAGCCAATTATTTCATTTACAATTGTCAGATTCTTTCTGGTAAAAATTGTTAGTCTTCAATAATTAATGAAGGTGAAGTATATAGCTATCCTTCCCCAATACCTGACTACTGTGAATTATGTTTCCATGAAAACAAGTTTGACTGAATTCTGCAACACAAATAATTGGGTATTAGCAGGAAGACATGACAACAGTCATACAACATGTGTGGTAAGCTAAAGGAAGTACCAGGTCTCTATCATTTTAGATATTCTGATAGTACCTGTGTACAAAATTTACTCCAGTTATGAAAAATTCTATCATCATGGTTTCAAACTTCTTTTTGAAGTCTTGTTAAAAAAAATGTCAGAAAAATGATGTAACAATGTCCTAGTTATAAATCCTAAGCCTTAGCCACTGTTTGGTATGAAACAACTTCTGAGCTCAATAGAGTCTTACACTTGTTCATGCAAAGTTGGGAAAACCTATTTGATCTTTCTAATCAATCCACATATTTCCAGTGTCACTCACTTCACCAATGAAAAATCATTTCTAGCATCCATTACACCAGTTTAAAAAAAACCTCTAGGGATGATTAGAAATAAAATAGCCAAAGATTTCTAGCAGCCACCTGTAGAGTAGACCTTTGTATAGACTATTTCAAATGCTAACTAATGCAGCATGTATTCTGATTAGAGCACTTCTAATTTTAACTAACTCTCTGTAAGGTATAGTTAAAGGTAACTGTTTTAAGGATGATCAGAATAACTTTGGGTAAGTTACTTCACTTTTCTGAACTTCAGTGAATTTCACAGTGCATCACAATGATTTATAGGATTTAATAAAATGTTCTAGGTAAGAATGCTTTGTAAACCCTAAATTCATGTTAGTAGAAAGACTAAGATTTTATCTTTGTCATCACAACCGTCATCATCATCATCTCAAATAGACTCAAACTGTGTTTCAAGTTCAGGGTATTGATTGAAATAGGGAAACAATTAGCCATCAATGGGGACTCCCTTGAGCAGCACTGTCCAATAGAAATATAATGTGAGACACATTTGCAGTTTTTAATTTTATAGCAGCTATATTTAAAAATGTGAAAAGAAACAGGTGAAATTAATTGCAATAATATATTTTATTTAACCTAATATGTCCAAAATATCATGCAATCACTATAAAATTAAGATTTTAAATTATTTTTCATAAGTATTTTAAATCTTGTGTTTCATACTTTTAGCACATCTCAGTATAGATGCTAAACCTCCATCAAAAATCTGTGCTGACATTTCACAAAATTTATGGAAAAAGACAATTCACATATCCAAGTTGTTCAAAATATGTTTTAAGTTTTCCAATAACAAAATTAACTAAAATTAAAATTTCCATTTTTCAGTTCCACTAACCTGATTTCAAGTGCTGGATAGCATGAGCTCTAGAGACTACAAATGGTAACCTTGGCTTGTAGGTAACAGCAGATACTGGGGACCAGCAAGGTGATGGGGGTTGAGGAGCACAAAAACCAACCCATAAGATGAAGAGTAATAATAGTAATTCCTCATACTTCATTTAAAGAAGCACGTCTTTGACCTTAACAATGTGCCAGGTTCTAGGGATTCAGGGATGCCTTTGTTCTTGAGGAACTTGGTGGCTAATCTGGAGTTAGGTTAATCCACGTTTTACAGCAAGCTTCAGTTTAACTGTATTTATGCCAGTGTTATTTAATTTTTCCAACAAACTGTGAGCTAAGTAGAATTATCAGAGTTTTTTAGATGAGGACAACTGAGGCTCAGAAATGCTACTCTATAACCTTGAAATGAAATTTGGAAGTCAAGGACACCATTCAGGCATGACAGGAACATGCCTGAGTGGATGGTGTTTCTAGACAACATGGCACTGTATACAATGGAACACCTTTTCTTTCAAAATGATTTAAGCTCCAGTCTTTTGGTCAGTATATTCACATTATTGGATTCTGGTCCGCTGGAAAAGGGAAAATGACTCTAGAGTTTAGTGGGGTTTAACTTTGAATAATTAGTCTTAGTTTCCATCAACAAAGCATAGCTACTTCCCCTTTAATTCAGACAGGCCCTGCAGTTGAATGTTTCATCTCTTTCTTTCTGTCATAACTACTGTAAACTTCTTTTCCAAGGTAGGAGGAAAAGCCTAACCTATTTTGAAATGAGAAATCAATTTCAAGGTTCAGAATCTTTCCCAAGCAGAGTAAAAGTCTTTAAGGTCCTGGCAAAGAATTCCCTCAGGAAGAACTATATCCTATAAGGAGTGTCCCACATAATGAGACTTCTCAGTTCCATTGATTGAACTTATTTTCCTCAAGAACTTGAAGCATTTTCTTGTGCTATGCTCCCCCTATCAAGTGTATCTATTTGGTAACTCTAGGCACATCTGCTCCACTGATCCAACTATCTTACGTGTCAGCTGGAGAGACAGGTATGAGTATAAGGATCTTCTTTCTCTGGCAGAGAAAATTTATTTCTGTAGTAGTGTTCTCTCCATCTGATAGCCTGACTTCATTTGGCTTCACTGGCTTTGGTTCTGAAACCCTACATATAAACCCAAACCATTATTTCCCTTGTATTGCTGAAGTAAAGAGTACAAAAAATGTAGACCACTGTTTTAATTTGCTATCTGTCTTGTATTCATTGCACTTATCCATGTTGTTGTTTTGAAAGTGGCATTTTATATATTTTATAATACGTTTCCTGCCCACTGAGAAAGTGTCAGGAAAGTCAATCCTGGCAAATATCTGTTTCTTCTGGGAAAAAAGATAGATATAGAACTTAGTAAATGGAAATAAAATAAAAAGGGGTGACTCAATTTATATTAAAACTCAATTTTGTGTTTTTAAAAAAAGAAATGTTTTATTCTGGATGACATCTCCATGGATTTTATCAATTTGTTTCTTTGTGCTATGTTAAGGGCAAAAATGATAGCTTCAGAAAGGGAAGAATTGGAAAAAAGGGAAAAAAAGTAGAAAAAAGGCTAAGCAATACTTTCTCTATGTTCACATGTAGTCTTATTCATATTTTATCATAGAAAGCTCCTCATTTTTAATTTATTTTTTTAACTTTGCTTTTAAAGTAGTTTTATATTACAGAAAAGTTACATAGAAAACATGGTGGATTCCCATATACCCCACTCCCTCCCCATTTCCCCCTATTAATAACATCTTACATGAGTATGGCACATTTGTGACAATTAATGAACAAATATTGAAACTTTGCTACTAACCATGTATAATTTACACTATGGTTTATACTTTGCACTGTACAATTTTATAGGTTTTGACAAAATATATAATGGTCTGTAGCCATCATCGCAAAATCATGCAGAAAAACTCCAATGCCCTAAAAATTCCCTATGTTCCACCTATTCTTCCCTCCCCCTCCCCTCAGAACCTCTGGTAACCACTATCCACTATCCTTGTATCATTGTTACAAGTTCTTCCATTACCACAATAATAATGTCTACTTTGGTCCATGGTTGCATCCCCTTGCCCCTTATGTTTATTCACTCCTCAACCTTGAGGATTTTGGAATGGTGATGCCTGCTATGCTTCAGACTGAGAGTGGGTTTAGTGTTATGGGGCAGATGGACGGAACTGTTTTGCTTGCAGTTGTAGGTACTCTTTGCTTTTTGGGATGGGGTTGCCTATCATCATTTAGTTAGCTGTCCTGGGCAAGTCTGATGAACTAGAGAGGAAGTGTTATCTGTACTTTGCTGAGATTCAGGGCTCAACAGGCATATGAACAGACCAAAGATTTAAGTCTCTGGGACAAATATTTAATGGGTATAGTGCTAATTATAGGTGCAAATAAAAGGGGCAGAAGAACCATGTGTAGGAAAATTATAAATTACCTAACTCTGCTACATTAAGGGTATAGGTTATAATATATTCCAAGGTAAGGCCCACTGACAGGTTTCCATGGGGTTTTGTGCCTTGTCTACAGTGTCCAGATGTCTCTAGAGCCCTCAGAGGCACCCCTGTTTGAGGCTTTGTTTACTGTGGCAGTTAGTGAGAGCTGCCTCAGATGGGCATAAGGGTAACCTCTGGAATGACCTCCTGACTCAATTTGAAGTCTCTTAGCCATTGTATTAGTCAGCCAAAGGGATGCTGATACGAAGTACCAGAAATCTGTTGGCTTTTATAAAGGGTATTTATTTGGGTAAAAGCTTACAGTTACAGGGCCCTAAAGAGTCCAACTCAAGGTTACTTCCTCACCAAAGTCTGTTGCCACATGTTGAAGCAAGATGGCAGGTGACCTCTGCCTGGTGTCTCCTTCCTTCTTCCTCTTAAGGCTCTGAAGGCCCAGCTTCTTCTGATCTCAGCTGTAGGCTGGCATAGCACTCATCCTTCTTCCTGGGGCTTTAGCTTTTTGAGCCTTCTCCTTTCTATCACATGGCAGGATTGAAATGACTAAGTTCTCTCCCCTTCTGTGTGTGCCTGTTTCTATCAGCTCACCAAAGTTACAGGGACTCAAACCTGAGTCACACCCTGCTGACTTGGTCTCATCAAAGCCCAAATCTTGATTTAATCAAGTAAACATAATACCTTTGAATTTAATACAATCAAAGGGTATCACACCCAGAGGAACAAGCCAGTTCACAAAAATAATCTCTCTTTTTGGAATTCATAAATAATCTCAAACTGCCACAGCCATAAAACCTTTAATATTTACTCTTTCCCCATTTCGGTCAAGGTCTTTTTCCAAATGTGCCATTGGTTGGTGCTTGGTAATAATTCCTTGGTGCCAGGGATGCCTATCCCCAGGAGTTATGTCCCACACCAGGGGGAAGGTAGTGAGTTTATTTTCTGAGTTTGGCTTAGAGAGATGACAACTTTGAATACAAGGAAGTTTTCAGGAGGTAACTCTTAAACCATAAATATTATTAGGTTAAGTTTCAATTTTATAAGAATAAGGTTCATAAGTACAAGCATTAATATCAAGGGCTTGGCCTTTTGGTCTGTTTTCCTTTATTAGGCATGGCCTATGTACTCTAGAGATTCTTGCAGAATTCTTGTATCTAATAGAGATATATACTCTATTAGAGAATGTATCAGGACTCCCCAGGATGGGAATTTAATACTTTGTTGGTTATTGTTTGGGTCTCCACCCACTGAGATAACACCCTATGATTACATGAACACATTTATATTCAATAGAGGTATGTCCCAGGGGCACCCTTCCCCACACATACCCCCCATCTCCACCCTGCACCAGTGACCCTGCCCTGCCATAGTTGCCAATGGAACACTCTCACAACTGTATTCTCATCCACAGTCCTCTACCTCCCTAGAGTTTACCTGTTCCTTCCTCCAGTCCTCACCCCCTACCACTGCAGCTTTACGGCTAGCCCAACCCACCCCCCAACCCTGCTCATTATCTTAATGATGCTTGATTCTAATATAGCACATTCCTTTTTTGCTATCAGTCCTGCCTTATTCCACAAACCTGGTGGATGGATTGCTTTTAAAAAAGTAATCAGATCATATCTCCTGTCTGCTCAAAATCCTCCAATGGTTTCTCATCTTACCCAAAGTAAAAAGCAAAGAGTTACAGGCCTTATACAATCTGGGCTGTGCCAACACTTTGACCTCAACTTTTATACTTGCCCCTCATTCCCTGCACTCTAACCATACTGTAGCCTTGCTGTTCCTGGAGCCTGCTGAGCATGATCTTTGCTTCAGTGTCTTTGATCTAGCTGTTCCCTTTGCCTGGAATGCTCTTTCCTCAAAAATCCACATGTTCACTCCTTACTTTCTTTTGAACTCAGCTCAAATATCCACCTTATCAGAAACACCTCTTCTGACAATCCTATTTAAAATTGCACCCCCTTGTTTCTTTACTCTCTTTATCCTGTTTCACCCTTTTTAACTCTTACAGTAACTTGACATATACTAAATGCCTATTCAATTGTTTGTTGTCTCCCCAAATAGAGGGTAAGTT
Organism: Cabassous unicinctus; assembly: GCA_029593785.1. Taxonomy (NCBI): domain Eukaryota; kingdom Metazoa; phylum Chordata; class Mammalia; order Cingulata; family Chlamyphoridae; genus Cabassous; species Cabassous unicinctus. Next base: position 36,194 of record JAQZBX010006201.1, on the reverse strand, counting down.
TCATGAGAAAAAGACTCTGCCAATTTTGTGTACCCTACATCCTCAGCACCTAGAACAGTGCCAACACCTAGAAGGGACTAAATAAGTATGTATTTTAAAATATGTGAATGGAATAGAGGTTCAGGGGCTTGCCAAACTCACTCATCCTCATTAGGTTTGCAGAGTCAGTAATAGGACCTGGGCACCTTCTGACTCATTTTTCCTATTTGGTGATAACCTGCTCAATAACCAAAAGGGATTATAGAAAGGGCACTGTGCATGCTCATTACCAGGCACAGGAAGTCCATAATTCATTAGAGAATCACTTGCTGAGTATCCACTCTCTGCTAGGCACTGAGTTAAGGAGATGAATAATAGAGCACCTGACATCAAACTACAAAGAAATGCTCAGATAACCATGGTGCTTTTGGAGCCCAGATATGATATTCTTATCTCAGATGCATGGTGTTTGTGTGGTCAAGGATGAAGATTCCTTGGTGAATATTATAGAAAAAAGAGGATTGACCAGGCAGAAGTAAAGGCATCTTTAGCAGTAAGAGGATATGTGTAAACATCCAGACTCAAGAAAGAATGCAGGAGGTTTAGGAAATTGCAAGAAGAGTGGATGAAAGGAAAACTGCAAAGAGAGGACTGAGAATGATGAGATAAACAGGAGGCAAATGGTGGAAGGCTTTAGAGACAATCCTAGAGGATTTGGACTATAACTTTAAAGGTTATTGGGAGACTGAAAAATTTTACAGAGGAGAAAACTTGAGAAAATTTGCATTTCAGAAAGATAATTCTCTTCGTCATTGTTGAAAAAGACTCTTTGAATAAAAGACCAGGATGCCAGTTAAGAGGCCATTATCATAACATAGGTATAAGGTAATAGGGACCGATCTAACGTGAAGACAGAGCAAGTCATTCTATTTTGCAAATCCTATTGCGATTACAGTATTTATAGTAAACATCAACATTCTGCTCCTATGTCCCTTAGAGGAAGTGAAGATGGCAAATAAGGAAAGTCTCTCTTTCAGAGAAAGGAAGCATATATATAAAAAAAGATATAATCTTGATGATCAACCTTGACAGCAGGGGTTGGTATCAGTGACAAAAGCAGAAAAGATGAGGAGCTTGTGATGGTATATCTGAGATAAGCACCTAAGTTTTTTGAAAAGGCAGAGACAAGAAGCAATTCAGACACAAGCTCACAAGATTAGAGAGGGCTGAGGTGTGGGAAAAAGAGGTGAGACCTTTCCATGGAAATTGGAATCATGACACTGAAAATGATATCCTTCTTGGGGCTGGAAGCAGGCCAATACCCAGTGGGAAAGTTTTACCATTTACTCCCCTTGGCTTAAGAAGCCTTGTATCCTTTTGTAAAGAAGGAAGATTGCAATTGTGAACAAAAACTTACAAAAGAGAAGCAAAGAGGATTGGCAAAATATCTGACTACTGAGAGTTAGATTTTCCAAATAAAAGATCCTTTGGAAAGTGGCTTTTATTTTCCTAATAAAGATCAGTTTTGAGGCTCAATTTCTAATGCCTAATGATGTATAAGATAGTACAGAGAGAGATTTGGAGAATGTCAGAGATATTAAAGGATAAAGATTATCTATGTTCAAAGTTCTAAAATCACTCAACTTCCTTTTCCCTTTTTTCCCTCATTTAAAAAGTAAGGCTGATAAGCCCTGCCCTTTCACTTTCATCCAGTTGTAAGAGAAATAAAAGATAGATGAAAATACTTTGAACATTATGAAAACAGTTACATATTATTAAACAACCTCCTCAGATTTTCCTAGATGATAAATAAATCATTCAACATTTAAAAATTTAAAAACTCACATTAAAAAATGGTTTTGCATTTTGCTTTTGTTGTCCATTGTCTCCCGTGAGATGCTAAAGCCATCCTTCATTGTAAATGTTCAAACACACACACATAGACAATGAGGATCTGGCTCTCTGGAGAAGTTATTTTTCTATCTTCTCTTGTCCTTTTTTTCTTAGGTGCTCACAGGCTGTTTGTTCAAAGTGAACATTGGTCAAGAGGTGCCATCTAAATAGAACTGTGTAACTTCCAAGATGAGAGGCACACAAGATGAATAATGAATCATCATAAAAGAAAGGTGTGTAAGCCTCAGGTGTTATCATTCCCCCAAAGTCTCTGGTTGCAAGATCGTCAATATTAACTGAGACAGATGCTGCCCAGCAATGGTAGGGACAGGACTCAAATGCTAGAAAACAGACTGATGCCGATCACCCTGACCTGATCTAAGCAAGTAGCCTGAACTTCAGTTTGGTGTTTTTTAATTTAGGAATTCTCATAGGTTTGCATGGACAGCCACTTTTGGTCCTGTAGCCCGAGCACTAGCTTCACGAGCACAGACAGGGTATGCTCATGGATTGGATGTTGGGAGCTGATGAGAGAAAAAGGATGGAGTGTGCATTCTGTCAGAGGGAAGGACTGTGCAGAGTGCTGACAGGAGCATGAGCTTTTAGTTTCATTCTAGAAAATTAAAGCAATTTAGTATGTTTGGAGCTAAGACTGGGAGAAAACTCGTGAGGCACTAGGGCAGAGAAATGGGACTAGGGAGTAAAACCAGGGCAAGACTGTGAAGGACTTTCAGTCCCTTTCAAAGGGGTTAAAAATTGTTTTAATTACTTTAACTTGGAGAGTGCCATGACCCTGTGCCAAACAGCTTTGTGTCACAGCATACATTTGTTCGTTGAATAGTAGCTGTTTTCAGAATTTGTTGATGGTCTTGGCCTGTCACTTAACAGTTAAGGAAGACTTATAAAGAAGAGATACAATAGCTTGGAGGATAACAGTCTAGTTCTGGAGTCAGATGTCCTGAATTCAAAACTCAGTGGGCTATGCAACTTTGAGCAGTTATTTAACTTCTTAAGTGTCAGTATCTTCATGTGCAAAAATGAGAAAAATAATAGTATTTATATGGCAACCGTGGGGATTCAAAGAGTGTTTAGCTCAATGCCAGGAACATATATGGAAAAGTAAACATGTGCTTGCTTTTAGCACCATAGTTGTTATTTTTATAAATGGCTTTCATAGTTTCTCCAGAATATGTAACATATACCTATGAATACCTACAAAGTGCAAGGACTCCTCGAGGTAGAAATCTCCCAGCTGCAGGGGTTGCAGAGCATCTAGGAGGTTGCCCCACTGACACTGCACTCACCATCAGTCTTAACAGGGCTTCTAGGTTTTCATTACCCTTCCACAATCGGTTGACAGGACCTGCCTAACAAGAGAAATAAATTTTGCCTTCATGGTGGCCTGATAGTCTAAGGTGGAGCCTGTGTTTGAGTAAGGTCAAATGTTACTTTCAGTTCAGTCTCCATCGGGATCATCTTTAGACCACAGCATTTTATCTTATCTGCTCAGTGATCTGAGATTAATTGGAAACCTTCTAATTTGTGCCTGAAGAAAGTTTAAGTGTTTACATTCAAACATTTTCCTGATGGTCCAAATATTTAGAAAAATTTCCATGGATCCAAATAATCCTTGTAGCAATAAAAAAAAAGCATCAGGCCTAATACATAAGTGGAAAGAAAGAGTTGTCTGTTTTTCGCCTTGGCTGTCATATGGTTATAGTACATATTTACTATGTTCCAGATACTGTACTAAACGCTATGTGTATATTAGCTCATTTTATCTTCACAAATTTACTGTTCTTCCTCCCATTTTAGCTATGTTTAAACTGAGGTTTCTTGGCTTATAAGAGGCTGAGCCAGGATTACAACCCATATCTGTCCTATACAAAGCTTAAAGTTCGTAACCACTGTGCTCTTAGAATGCCTGTCATGAAATGATGACTTGTACTCTTTTAGGATTATAATCCAGAATCCTACTAAGACTCCACTGGCATCAGTCTCTTTGGAGTTAGCACACACACATAAAATATATCATACATGCACATATAAACCTTCACTCATTGCCTTTTATGAATGAAGATGGCACTACTGAAGATAATCGTAGCAATGAGATGGCTTTAAAGAACAATGTGTGATAAGCAATCTGTACACATAGATGCTTTCAATTATGCTAATTACCAGAAGAGTCTCCTATCTATAGACAGCTAATTCAACAATGTCTCAGTGCTCAAGAGGTTTTTTCCTTTTATGAATCTTAATGATTATTACAATTTCACATCTAGTCTATAGGATAAATGATAAGATCAACATAACAATAATAATGATGTTTACTACAACTACTAAAACTACCACTAATATTATTTATTGAGTAGGATATGCCAGATACTACCTAATCACTCTCTCTATATATCATAATATTTATTGGGTAAAATTACCCCCATTTTACATATAGGAAAGTAAAATTCAAAGTTAAGCAATGTACACAAGACCATAGAGCCAGGAGGGATGAAGTTAGGTTTCAAAACAAAGACAGCTGACTCTATAACTTATGCATATTCTTTTAACTATACTCTACTATAAGAATTTTTTTCATTCAACATCTTTTCATCTTGATACTAATCATACATACTTCATCCTTCACCACTCTTGAAATAATTAGGAGTATTATTCTCTTCAATCTTCCTGTTCTGTTAAAGGGCTGAGGGCTGGCATCACCTTCAGGGTTTTGTAGGGAAAGATATATGGAAGACTTTGAGGGAGGGCGTTTGGGGGTGTATAGATGCTGAAATCGATGTTGTAAACCATGACAGAGCCCAAACAGAGCACCAAAATTCAATAGTCATAACAGGCAAGCTCAAAGCACTTGTGAAGATTTAAAATAGATCTGACATGCCAGAAGAAGGCTATAATGACTGTTATTATATGTATGCTATTTAATTTATAAACTGATAGACAATATGGTGTAAGTGTATGTGTCTGTGTGTGTGGGTGTGGGTGTGTATTTGAATTAATAATCCAGAGACAGTTAGTTCAGACATTCATACTCTGGAGTGATTCAGAAAGCCCTTGCTCCAGACCTGGTAGTTATAGCCAGATATCTTTATTGCCAATCAATAGTAGAGGCTTTGCTAATGAGCTTAATAAATATTAAAATTGCTTTCCAATTGTGACAAATTAGTGGTATTCAAGAGACATCCATTGTCTGAAATATTTTAGAAATACTCCTCACACTAGCATGAATAAGGTGCCCAATGAGTCCTTCACCCCTCGCTCTTCAGGTTGGTGTCTGGGGGCCAAATTCTGAAAAGATATTCAACCATCACATAAATGGTTTTGTTTGCCTGATGACTGTAAGGTTAACTGCATCCTGCTTCTTGATTGCTCCATTAGCCTCTAGTGAACCTTGTAGGCATGTTATATTCAGAGCACTTAAGACAGAGAACTTGGTCATTTTGATTTACAAAATAAAAAGACTGTTGAACTATTATTACTGCTTTTTAAATAAATATTTCTAAGATACATCTCTAAATATGATCAATTTTGCCATGATAATTGTTTTTATTATAACTTGGTATCCAGGTATTGATGTTGTCAGGGAGTACTTAACCCTCATTCCATCTAACTATAGTACAAACCACTACAATTAATCTAATAATTGTACACGAGTAACTTGGCATAGGCTAGTTCTCAATAATGGCCAAAATTTTGAGTCTGGAATATGAGAGCTGTGGAAATGACAGCAGAAAGGGAGGATTAAACATCAACAAAGAAGGGTCTGAGGCAATCTGATAGAACAGGTATTGATGCCTGCTTCTTGCATTTATGAATGAGTTCAATTTGGCATAATATGCCAGCTGATGAGATGAGATGAAAGAGATGGGGTGGAAATTAACGCCTTCCTTATAGCCAAGCTCTCCTTACTGATGATTTTATCTTGCCAAAATAATCACAAGAAAAATAAACGATTATCAACTATTATATGCCAAAAACCTGGATATGTCTAAGAACCCAATTATTTATCTCCATGCTGTCCTGTCATGCAGGTGACCAGTTCTTTCCCTGTGTATCTGCCTAACCCAGCCTCACACATTTTTATCTGTACTCATTGAGTGCCTCTTTAGGTTAAATATGTATCAGAGATTTCATTGATGAAAGTCCTTAATAAACTTAATGTGGCTCTACAAATTGTTCAGGCCAAATGCACATCTGAAATGAGTTCAGTCCAGCATAGAAATTGATGCTGTGCCCAGTCTTCATATCGGTCTTCCATTTCCCCAGATACAAGCAACATTTTGGATTCATTTTTCTATTTCTCTTTCCATTAGTGCCACCAAAGGTTACAAATTTTCTAGGGAAAACCGAAGCCTGTGTGTCGACTTTCACTAATTGATTTTAGGGTGAAACATGGTCTCAACTCTTCTAAGGCTTGCCATAAATGTATCAATACATGGCAAAGCAACCTATCATTTTCAGGTCTTTCTTTCCTTTCTCTTATAAAACAAAAACAAATTGAATAAACCAAATAAAAACAAAAGTAAGTATACATGCAAAGAAACAAACAAAAATAATCTCGTCCTTAATGACTTTCTCTAGGATGCCAGAGATCTTTTTGCCGGTTAAATTGAGAGAGGGCCAGAAACCTATCAGCATCCTGGCCTTTTAATGCACTACTCAGCAGGCATCAGTCAGACTGGAAGTCTGTTCCTCTTTCTCCAGTGTATCTGAAAAAACACAGCAAAGTCCATCAAATCATGCCCTTGCTCTAAAGAGAGGCAGCTTTCTATTACGGCTCTACCCTGTATGCCTGTGCTTACTTTTGCATTCAACACAGAAAGGTCAATATTTGGAAGAGAACAAGAAAGATATTTATGAAACTGTAGGAATACACACTTCATTTGGAAGTGCTAGCTGTGCTTTCCACACTTTTTCTGAGCCATCTCCATAGGAAGCCAGTATAAATGCTACCTATTATTTTTGTGAATTGAGCTCTTAATTTGCATCTGTTTTCTATTGGATAACTCCAGGAAATTGAGATCACCAAGTTTATAAAGGAGAATACCTGTTTAATGTTCCATGGCAGTCAGATTTTGTGCTTGATGTTTGCTCACAGCAAAAGCCTTGCAGGCAAGAGGCAAAATGAGCAATTTAACCAAACATTGACTACTTGAGTCCATTATATAAATGGAAAATAAGGCCATTGTATTAATGGGGGAAAAATAAAGTCTTATCTTGAACAGTTCATTGTTTAAAGAGAGACTTATTTTAATGTCCATCATATAAAATGAGCCTTTTAAAGCAATATGTAAAAATTCAAAATGAACTCTACTTTGGTATTATAAACATACAAAATCCCATTATTAAGTGCTTTAACGTAGCATTTTCTTTTTTTCTGTTTGGGTCTAATAAATAATAAACACAAACTTTAAAATGTATTTCACTGTGGAAAGTTTATAGATATTTACTGGAGGTTTATTTCTTCAGTTTCAGGAACCAGTATGTAGTGTCTCCTCAGTGTCAGGTACTTTGTATATCTTGTCTGTTTTAATCTTTAGAACAACATTTTGAAGTAGGTATTACTTTTATGTTTTCTGATTAGGATACAATGTTACATCTGTCTGATGACATGTTGGTTAGCTATTATTAAGTAACAAATGACCACAAATCTCTGTTACAAACATCAGAAAGTGTATAGCTTATACATCCAATCAGTTCTCCTGATCTTGGCTGGGCTTCTTCACAAGTTTGGAGGTTTCCTAGCTGTCAGCTGAGGTAACTGGAGCAATTTGGATCTTCTACTATCTTCCAAACTCCTACTGGATAGCCTAGAAGCATTCTTTTCATGGCAATGGAAACAGTGTAGGAGGATAAGTAGAAATGTACAGTTGCTTTTGCAAGCATCTTTTAGCTCATTTCTATTAATAACTCACTGGCCAAAGCAATATATATACAGAAAATATATTCTACCTTTTGATAAGAGCTCCAAAGTTTCATGACAAGGGGTCAGCCATGGAATAATGAAAAAACAACAACAACAACAAAAGCAAATTCTGGCAGAGCCATCTTGGTGCTGGTCAGAGTAAAGGAAGTTTTAGCCAATAATACCATTGGCAAGATTATACCTCAAGAAATGGAAATATCAGATGATTTTGTCTTGATCCTGTTAAATTATATAACCTATCTTACTCTTATAGGGCTATTCACATGGCAAAATTATCTTGATCAGTAGACTTGAAATTCTTTCAGTCCTTGTTCCTCTATTTTCTTATAGTTAGTCAGTTGGTAGCTTCTGATTCACATTTGCTTTTCCATTGGGCATGACTGTAGTAGAAGAATAGTCTAGTCATGCCAGCAAGGTGTTTTTATGTCTATCTCCATTTCATTTTAACTTCGGTTTGCACAACTGAAGCATGTAAGTCACGCTTTCAGGACTTGACCTTTTCTTGGCATTGATATGAGTTAGTCTCTTGGCTTTCAAATTGGAAGACCAGTTTAGATGGACTTGATTAGATGGGCTATCTCATACACCTTTGGGTCTCAACCTATTTTATGCATGACATGACAATGATTTCTGTCCCCAGAAAGTATGCATTCACTATAACTTTTTCCCTTTCTTGCTAATTCAAGAAAATATGTGGAAGTAAATATAAAAAAATAATAAAACATAGGGCAGCCTTTCATAAAAAGGGCCTCACAGAACATTTTCACTTTTCTAAGAGGTATGCTTATGTAATTCGGGGAGAGGTTAGGTAATCACATAAATTTAGGAAATCCTGAAATGATAAAGTGGTTGTTTGCTGAAACTAGTTCATAGCAGCTCACAAGAATTAATTCTACTTGTTTCTTTCTAACTCTGCATTCAGTGATGTCACATGGTAGCTTGAAATCAGCTATAGTGGGAGCTTTTCTATTAGGCATGGAAATCTGAAAACACACAAATTAGAAAAAATTTTCCCCAGAGAGCCAATTTACCAATTTGCCTTTAGATGTTAGTCTCTTCATCGTAGGATTTTCAGAGCCTTTATATGATAATACCCATGGTGTCTTTGAGATATTTGGACATGAAATGTTATGTCAGAATAAAATTGAACCCCTTACCCCTTATAAACTGTTAGGAAAAAATGTCAATGTAAAAATTGTATGATCAATTTTTTTTTTTTTTCTGTAAGTACCAGGGATTGAACCTGGGACCTTGTACATGGGAAGCATGTGCTCAACCATCGAGCTACACTCGCTCCCCATTATCAACTATTTTATTGACCAATCACACATGGATTACCACTTATTCATTCACTTATTCAACAAATGTTTGAGAGCCTACTAAGCACAAGCACTAATACATCAAGACACTACTGTTGAATACTGATATCACTTCCAGATGCAAGCTGTATCTTGAATTTTACAGGTTTCAGTGTCAAAATACTTGTTCACATATCTCTGAAAGCAGCTCCTCTTTATCTTTGCCAAAATATGGGATTTTCCATGCTCCTATGAAGTGCTAACATTTGTTGCATAGTCACAATATCCTGAGTACCATGCTAATTTCCCAATATATGATTTCATATCTAATCCTCATCTTTGGTGGTGACATAGTACTTTGCTATGCCAATTTCACAGGTGAGGAAATTTAGGCACATAGAGCTTAAATAATCTGCCCCAGGTCATATACTTGAAAATGCTAGAGCCAGGATACAAACCTAAATAAATGACTCCACAACTCAAAAGTCTACTTAAAACTGTGCTTTGCTACCTCCCTTCAAGACACTTAAGTCTATGTTGTTGTACCCATGTGCTCAGAGAGGAACAATATGAATTAGTTCACTTGTCTCTGCACTAAGCATTTATCCAGTATCTACCGTGAATTATGTTAATTGTGTTTCCGAAACGAGTTGTGCATGCCCCAGGTGTGCTCAGAAGTCCTCCTTGGGAGTTTCCTAAACAGCCTTAGAAGAAATATGGCTCATCTCCCCAGAGATTCAAAAATTTTAAGGGGAAGTGTAGTATCATTTTCATGTTTAAACAAAGATATATTGGGAATAGAATGCAAAAAAGTTATGTAATTTTTAATAACACTGGAGAGTTCTCAGAGATTTTATACTTTCAGGCAACTACCATGGTCTAAGTCTCAGAACTCTTCTCGTCCTCTCTTGAGCTAGGAACACTCTTATGGTTGCAAGTATGCTGTTAGCTATTACCTAAGAGTACAGGTCCTAGAGTCAGAGGACCTGCATTTAAGCTCCTTCACTTAACAACTGATTGACCTGTGCATTATTCCCCAAGTACAAACCTTCTTTCTGTTCCTACAATACTCTTTGCTCAGGATGAAACTCTTTCCCCCTAGTCCTTCTCACTCAAAGCTTTCAGCTCAACTTTTATTTTTTTCCTTACTTTGACTCCCCTATCTAAAGTCTCTATTACCATGTTTACCATATTTATCACCATATTTGTCTTTCATAGCATATATTAATATTGGAAATCATCTTATATATCACTGTTTTTTTATACACTACCAATATCTGTCACAGGAATTTCATCTTTTTCAGAGCAGGGAACTTAGTATCTTCACAGCATTAATCCTAGCTCCTAGAATGATCCTAACATAAAGAGGGTGTTCTATAATGCTTGTTAAAGGAGTGAATAAATTATGGAATGAGCAAACCTGTTGCAACTTCATTAACTCCTTTCCCTCAGTTTTCATATGTATTAAATGGGGGTAGAGAGTAGTCGTTTTCATAGTGTCATCATTAAGATTGACATAATACATATAAAGTGCTTAGAAGAATGTCCAGTATGTAGTAAGCACTCAATAAATGTGAGCTGTTATTTTTATAGTAGACAGACATATATAAGAATCTATGCAAAGAATAATAACAACAGAAAAACACTTTTCTATATTTCCTGTATTGCAGAGACTGTACTGAAGAGTTTGCTAAATTAAAAATATTCAAATTTTTAAAGCCTACATCTGCAAATCACAACTTATTACCAAGTAGATTTATGTTGGTCTTGTCACTATGGACATAAGCTGCATTATTCACAAAGAGCAATGAAAACAATAATGTTTCCCTCATAAGACTATAAAATAAAATAAAATAAAAGACAATAACCATAATGATTAATAGCAAGGGCCTGTGCAGAAAGCTGCGTCGTCTGGTTAATAATATGTTGTAAATACTTATGAGTTGTGGGTGTGTTTGCTTATGTGTTTATGTATTTGGTGCTGACCACTCACTTAGAAAAAATGACAATGTGCTTGCCCTTTGTTGTTTGAAATCACAAAACTTGAAATCACAAAGCCTTTCACTGAGGCTACTTCATTGCCATAGAAACTAGACTATGTGTTCATTATCAAAAACTTCCATTATTAGATTATCTTCCATGTTAACAAAATCATTCTGGTATAAAGTGGACATTTTACCCTAGAGCCCTATTTTCAAAGCATCTACAAATATTGAGGTTCTTTGAACTCAGGAAGTACAGACTAAGTCTGGCTTCTTTTTACAGGTTGATAAGCAGTCACATTCAGCTCATTTCCAAAGTTCATATTACACATTTTTAAAAATATTGATTGATGGCCTATTATGAATTCTGTTTTAGATGCTGAGTAAATCGCAATGTATCCACAGACAAAATCTTCATGGTATTTACATTCTAGTGTTGGCAACAGAAAGAAAAAGAAAGTAGGTGAGGTAGGTTGCATTATTTCCCTCCATTCTTCATCCATCCTTTCATACATAGTCTTCATCAAAGACTTTGTACCTCTGCCCACAAGGGACAGTGTAAGTCCCTGTTCTGAGCTTGAGTGTGCCATCTGTTTCTTATTGGGACACTGCCACGTACTGAAGAGTATCCTGAATTCAACTCTGACTCTGTGTCTGATAGTTGTGTGAGCCATACTTAAAGTTTGACATCTGAACTGGGAGGCTGCTAGAGTAACCACCGTGCTATTAAGCATTCTGCTTTTGAAAGGTAAGTTGAAGAAGCTTATTTTCTAATCGAGCACACCAGTTGTTGAAGCTAATACCAGTTAACTCTGTGTACTTTTCTAGTAACAAGTGTCCTGACAACCATTTTTCTAGCTCATGTCCCAAGCACCTTTATCTGTGACACTTGCTGCCTTATTTTTTATTCTCTTCTCCATCATATATAGTTTCTTCTTACTCACACTTCACCAACACTGTGCTCTCTACATTACTTATTTTATTGTGTACAAACTTTCCTTAATTTTTTGTAATAACACTTATATGTCACAAATTCAATTCATGCTAAATATAATAAATTTGTAAGTTTTTTTAATGAAATAAAGAACCCAAGTTTTACCCTAATAACACAACCCAGATATAATTGTGCTTGGTATAGTCCGTTTGCCTAAACATTTTTTTTCCTGTGTGTATATCATTAATAGTTAAATGTTTTTTTCCACATTGCTGAATTTTCTTCATTATGTACCAATTAGTGTAGCACTCTGGTCCTTTATTTCCCTATATACCCATTCTCATACCTCCCCAAAGGAGTATATATCAAAGTTAGGAGTTTGGAAGTTGAAACTGAGTATAAATTGTCCAGTTCCTTCCTCTTTTCATTCTCTAGGATCTAGTTGCGGGCAAGGAGTATACTTTTTGGTCTTTTTCTCTAGGTAATGTGTTTTAGTGAGGCAGTTACCCTATGGGGAAGACTTCCCCAGCCCAGTTCTGTTGAAGATTGGGTGGGAAATTCTAATTTTGGAGTAAGTACTGGAAAGCCTCTTGCCATTCTTCAAAAACATCTTTAACGAAAGGTGATATTTTAACCTTCATTGCTGGAACTTTTTATTTTATTTTTTAAATTTGTTTGGAACCTGACCTGGAAAGGATATTGCTCTACTCCGCCCTCAAAGACCTAACACATGTGCACTCTGAGGTAGATGTTGAGATGTGCCACCAAGATGCCTTTTCAGCTCCAGCTGCTGGGAATATCACCAGCAGAGAGTCTAGAGCTGTAAGTCCCTTCAGGGAACACTTTAGGTGAAAAGAGTGGCATTATTCAAGCTCATCCTTTTTCCTGGGGCAATCCACTTCTAATGACTGATTGAAGCAGGGTGTAATGACCTGTTCCATCTCTTATGACACTCTGAATGAACAGTCTAACTCCAGAGCTGCCTCAGGTCAAAAAGGCCATCACTGAGTATCTTCTCCATATGTCCTCAATGACTTTCTTTTCCCTCTCTTCCACATGTGTTGTTTCCAAGGGCTTTTTGTGAGGAAACATCAGCACGCTAAATTCCATCTCAGAGTCTGCTTATTGAGGAAGCTAAATTGCAGCGCACACACACACATCCTTATTAAAGCTACTTACCAAAATAACCACATATTATCAAAGATATTTAGTAAAGAATGGAGGAATAATATTATATTCAATAGCAATTCCATAATTATTTTATCTAACTCCTGTTGCTGGACATTCAAGATGTTTCTAATTCTCACTATTATAAATATCACATTACAAACACCCTTATGTAAAAATATTTTTGTACATTTCTGGATTATTTGCAAAGGGTAAATTTTAAGTAGTGAAATTCCTGAGTAAAAGATATGAATATTGTTAAAAAATTTTTTTATATTATTGTCAAATTGCTCTTTGCAAAGATTATTCCAATACACACTCCCACAGCTGGGTAAGTGAAAATCTATTTCAATACACACTTGCTCACACTGATATTTAAAATAATATATTTTCCAATTATACAATTGTTTTAATTTTTTTAAATTTTAAGTGAGCTGGAACATTCATTCACATATTTATTAGCCATGTGTATCTCTTTTCTCATAAATGATCTGCTTTCATGTTTTTCTTATTCTTATATTAAATTTCTATTTTCCTTAATGATTTTTGTAAAGTTCTTTGAAAACTGAAGAGAATTGAAAATTTTATATTATGTAGGTTTATGTGAAAGAATTTAAGCATTCTCTGCATTCAACAAGGAAATTTTTGTTTTTCTTACTCTGTCTATATGAGTGATTCTCCAGCAGGGGCAATTTTGCCCCCAGGGGACGTTTGGCAATGTCTGGAGAGACTTTTGATTGTCACTACTGGGGGTGGTGCTACTGGCATCTAGTGGATAAAAGCAAGACTGCTAAACACCCTACAGTGAACAGGACAGTCCCTTACAACAAAGAATTATCTAGTCAAAAATATCAATAGTCCTAAGATTGAGAAATCCTGTTCTATATGGTAAGTTTTGCAACTTCTTGATTGACTTTATTCATAGGTGTTGTGCATGTGTACATAAACTCCTCAGTTATATTTTCTGACCAATTATTGGATGAAACAAAGGACTTTTTACATATGAATTTGTATATGTCAGTCTTATTATTTTTTCTTAGTTGATATATAATTTTTTATTTTCCTAGGTTTTCTACTTAATTTTATTTTTGATAGTAATACCAGTGTTGTAATTTTGAAATTACTTTATATGTAATATGGGATAAAGCAAAATAAGTAAATATATTGATATGATTTGGAATTAGGTTTTGCAATGTGGGCAAATGGAGACCCAGTTATGAAATGGGGGAATGTGAGTAAGAGCCTTATGCTGTTAGATTTAAATCGGAGATATCAATGTAAACTTTTATATATATTTCCTAGGTCTAGTCACTAAAAGGGTCTGGGAACAATGCCATCCCATTATCAATGAGCATACTGAGTATCCAAAGATTGATCTCTAAATGCTATTTGCCAGGAAAGTCATGAAACACATGCTCTGCAGCCATCTTCCAATGCTCATCTATCCCCTACCTCCTTCCCTATTGTGCACAGATGTTTGTCTTTCATTCCACAGCCTAAGGGAGACGTTAGCTCTAATGAAAAGGCCTGACCATACCTTGATCCTGGAAACTGGGGACAAATGGCCCCAAATTCTTATCAGGGCAGGAACTCTCAGTAGCAAGGCCCCTCTCCCTGGAGTGGATAAATACTCAAACAGCACAGATTTGTCTCTCCTCTTTGACACGAAGTGGAGGGTGCAGAGCTGCTATCCACTGTCTTGACCTGAACATCTGGCCTCCCCAGGAGACTGGCCATGATGGGATCTCTTCCCCTGCTCTTTTGGACCCTTTGTGCTATGTAAGTAATAAAGCAGTCATTTGCTAAAAGTTTCTGTTGTGCCTGAGCCTGTGTTTCCACGATGCACTGTGTAACAACTCATTCCATACTACTTCCCACTGAAGGGAATCCTTAGAGGAATAGTTTGTTCCCATGTCTGGCTAAATAGAAGTTGAGAGAAAGTACAGTAAAAGCTGACCCTGACACATTGTGTGAGTGTGTGTGTGCAGAAGACTAATGAGGTAACATAAAAGCTCACAGGACCAGCTCAAAGGGCCTCTTACTGGCTTAGTTTGGAGCAATTGAAGCATCCATAAAAACAGTGATAATAATGGTAAATGATTATAACAGCATGAATAAAACTGTTTAGGAATCTGGGAGTCCATAGTAATACTCAAAAATGAAGCAAATTGAGAGGGAGGTGGAGAGTGAGACAAAGGAAATGTGGCAAATACTAAAGGTGAATCTAGGTAATGGTATACAGATAGATGCTCATTAAGCTATGCTTTCATTTTTTCATGTTTGAAAAGTTCCATATAAAAAGTAAACAGATTAAAAATGTTATATTTAATTCCTTTCTTTCTGTGTGCCAGTTACCAAAATCAAATTTATTTTGAGAAATATTTCTCAAATCTACCTTATTTTAAGTATTGAATGAGTTCATTAATTAGTTTTGTTTTCTTATCCACATGTTTTTCTTTTTCAGTGTTGGCTATCTCGAGAAATCTGGAATTATAGGTACCCCCTTAATCTGATAGTTCCTTGAGTTATTTTACCCAATGAGTGATTTTATTGGATCTTTGTGGCCCAAAGACTTTTAAAATTATTTCTTACTATAGTAGAACCAATTGGATTTCCCAGTTAGACAAAATATCAAATGTTGATGTCTCTTTATTCTCTTTCATTGTATTTGCAAACTAGCTAATTCTTTCCTGAGCTCTTATCTTTCATATTATACCTTTCCAAATAAAATCACTAGCAAACAGAACACACTCTTGACATTTTGTTTTCTATCTTAGCCCTCCAGAGATACAAATTTAGTAGGCATATAGTCTACTTTTATGTTATCAGAGTTCATAACTTTACTAAATATTTTGCCTCTACCTAACATGGATCACTACCTTTCAGGTCCCAGAATCAATTTCATTGACACTTGCCCAATGACACCTAAGCTATTGTCAAATACTTTGGGTTGTTTTATATTAACACCACTTTCCAGAAAGCAATTTCTATGTTAGTTAGAGCAATTAATGCTAGCATCTGAAATTGTTCAGCTTTGAAATTTCAGTGGCTTATCATGCTAAAAGTTTACTTCTCAAGCATATCACACTCAGAAATATGTCAGGTGGTGACTATAAGATGTGGCCACCAAAATCAATGTGGAAGAGGATTTGAGGATTATGTGTGATATTTGGAAAGTCCTGGTAGAAGTTTTGTCTACATTGCATCGGGCTGAACCAATCACTTGTCCCTGGAAGCAATTTCAAAGGAGGTTGGGGAATGCTGAAGAACACAGGAGTGTTTGGTTGTGGTGCTGGGTTTTTTATTATTATTTATTTTTATTTTTAAGGAAATTTTGGTTACATAAATGTTACATAAAAGATATAAGGGATTCCCATATGCCCCACCCCCTCTCCCTCCCACATTTTCCCACATTAACAACATCATTAGTGTGATCTATTTGTTACACTTGATGGACACATATTGAAGCATTGCTACTAACCATGAATTATAGTTTACATTATAGTTTGCACTCTGTTCTGCACAATTTTATAGATTATGAACATATATACTGGCCTGTATTCATCATTGCAATGTCATGCAGAACAATTCCAGTGTCCTGAAAATGCCCCTATATTACACCCATTCTTCCTTCTCCATCCCCTCAGAAACTTCAGTGGCCACTGCCTTTATACCAGTGGTAAAAGTTCTTCCATTTCTAAAATAATAGTAAGTCTATAATAGAATAATAATAAGTCTACTTCAGTACATTGTTCTTTCCCCAATCTTGAGGATTTGGGGATGGTGATGACCATTCTGTTTCTAGTTGAGAGGGGGCTTAGATGGTATGGGGCAGATGGATGGAACCATCTTGCTTGTAATTGCAGACACTCTCTGTTCCTTGGGATGGGTGTTGTCCATCATCATCTACTTATTAGTTGTCCTGGGCAAATCCAATGAACTGGAGGGAAGGTGTTGCAACTCTGCTGAGATTCAGGGCTTATCTGGCACATAAACAGACCAAAGATTTAAGTCTCTGGGACATATATTTAACAAGTATAGTACTAATTAGAGGTTCAAATAAAAGGGGCAGAAAAGCCTTGTGTAAGGAAACTATAAATGTCTCTGTTACACTGGGGAGCATAAATTCCAAAGTAAGGTCCACTGACTAGGTGCTGAATTCTTGAGCTTGTCTGCCATGCTTATAGTGTCTGGATGTCTCTAGAGCCCTCAGGAGCCCCACTGTTAGAGGCACTGTTTACTGTGGTGGTGCAAGTTTTTAACATAACCTGGTTTGATTTTTTGATTCTTTTCTCTCTCCTTCCTTCCTTCCCCCTCCTCTTCTTTGTTTCCTTCCTCCTTACAACTACTATTTTCAAGTTCTTGCTATTTGCCAGGATCTGTGTAAGGTTTTGGACTTACAAAGATAACAGCTATCTCTTTCTTCAAGGGTCTTACCTTTTCACAGAGACCATGTCTGACTTTGCCCTAACTTTCTTTGGACTTTAAGCAGTCATATAAGATTCTTAACAGTACTTTCTATATTCTTTTTATGTACACATTAAGCAAACATTGCTTTAGCCTAGGTTTCCTAGAGAACAAGACCAAGGCAAAGGCTGTGTCCTGATACTTTTTTCAGAACTAAAATCATAGGAAAGTAGACGTGAGAATAAAGAGAATAAGGTAGAGAAGAAGGGAGAGAAATAAAAAAGCATGCATTAGTAAGCTGTCTTCAGCTTCCTCATAAGGGCAAATAAATGCTCAGTGACTTTGTGAAGTAGTGCATCTTGGAACATTTTGTCAGTCTTGTATTTATTGGCTTACTCCTGTCACTCGTCTCTTGCATCTGTCAAAATCTATCCCACGTAGCATTGATTTCCTCACACTCGTGGGTTCTCTCAAAGCTGCCAGAAAAAAAGTCAAAGCTTCTGTGGGTCAGTGTGCAGGTGTGATCGTCATTCTGTGTTTGTCATTTGGTGCTGCATGGGGAGCTCCCTGATCTAAAGGGGTAGGCACTGCAGCAGCCCCAGAGAGTTGGCACAGGACCAAGTGAACCGTGAAAGCTGTTGCTAGGGCTGCTTTGGCAGGGAAGCAGGTTTAGACCTGGGATGGGGGAGGCTTAGATAGAGCAATGTGGTCCTGAGGTATCCCATTAGTCATCATCTGATTCATCTACCAAGGTAATGTTGAATCAGGGGTAAATTTCTCTGTAAGTTCACAGTATAAAGGAAATGAGGAAATAGACATGTAAACAAAAACACTGGTATGACAGCATAAGCAAATTCTATGTCCTGATATGATTACAAAAGGCTGAATAAAGCAGGAGACATTTGGGGTGGATTTTGCAGGATTCGTAGGCATTTTTATCTGCAAAGAGTTTAACTAATTGAATTAACATCATCTAAAATGTATTTTTCTAAATTAGGCTCTCATAGTATGGCATATACTGGCAAATGGCTCATTCATTCACAATCCAAAGTCCCTAACCGACCTTCATGTAGTATAGAAGCTTAAAAGATAAAATTCTGCACTTCCCAGACTCCCTCATAGCTAATGACAAGTTTTGCCATTGGTATGTACCTGTGGGGGAAAGTAGACATGATCAGCATGGGGAACGCAGACAGAGCACAATTTCATTGTGTCGAGTGGTAGTGGCAGTAGGGTTTCCACCAGAACAGTTAAATGAAATAACAGTATTTCTCCTGGTTACATTGTTTCAGAGTTTGTACTGTACACTCTCAGCCTTCTAACCCTCATCGAAATGTTGTAAGCTACCTAATAAATGGCTTGCAGCTTAAACTACCTAAGAGGATTCTTTAGTCTGCATCGAAGAACTCTGAAGAACAAAAACTCTGAAAAACGGCAAGAAATGTTAATAACCGTTTTGTGAAATCAGATGCTATGGTCATAAACCTTCAGCAAGTCAGAGTTAGACAGATTTAAACAAGTTTCTGCATGGAATGATTTCTCAGAGCTGAGAAAGCATTGTAGAAATGTAGTGTGCATTGTTGCACAATTTTATTTAAGTTACAATTGCATCTTTCTTTCTTTACATAATTATATTGCATGGCTCATGACTAGATGATTTCTAAGATTCTCTTCTTTTTATTTTAATTTTATTTTTTAAATAAATCAATTTTATTGCTACATATTAGTAAAGCATATAATCCATACAAAGTGTACAATTGATGGTATTTGGCATAATCACATAGTTGTGCATTCATCACTTCAATCATTATTAAAGCATAAATTTTCACTATTTCAATAATAATAATGAACAAAAAACAAACAAAGAAACAAAAAAATTCATCACCCTTCAATATCGCTATGCTTCCCCTGCTGTAAATAGCTGCTATTTTTGAAAGCACAACTTATTATTTTATTTATAGTACAGAGCTGTTAGGCTATGCATTATTTCCTAACATAATATATTACTAATAGCTCTTATTTCCTGAATCTGGTATGACTCACTCTACTCATTGATGTACATAGAATATCCCATTTGATCCACCTTATAGTAATTCTATGAAGTGGGTATTGCTTCCTTCACTTTACAGAAGAGATTTAGAAATAATATGTCAAAGGTCACCAGTATAGGGTACAGTAAAGATTCAAACTTTTGTGTGCCTATCTCCAAAGGTTATGTTCCTTCCATTTAGAATATAAAAAATGGAGCTGCAATCTGCAAGTTAATTCAGATCTTCAGCCTATAGATAATAGCATTTGTTCTTCCCAGACAAAATTTGGGAAAAATTTTGCCAGGTACATTCCACCTTTGAGACTTTGATTGGAATTATATATATAAGAACATTAGCTTCAAATAGCCACTGATTTAAGCAATAATAAAAAACACTATTTGCAATAGCTCCATGAAAAAAGGTCAGTAACCAGTACTGACTATTAAAGTGGGTATTATTTCACTGTCTCACAAATTTTTCAACGGCTTTTTAGGTTTTATTGGCATTAACTAGTTACGTATATCATTCTTTCACAAGATGTGAATTCCTTGGCATACTTATTTTTTCTTAATCTTCCTTAACATACATAAAATGTCAGTTTGGAATAATTATAGGTAGACCAAATAACAAGTCACTCTAAGTGATGGAACTAACAGTTTCTGGGATCAGGTCCTGTCATAAGTCTTCTCTGTCAAAGTATTTTTCTGCTCCTAAGGAACCAGCTTGGAGGCTGGAACTGCTCTCCTCTCCCAATCAGAAAGGCAGTAATGAGAGGGCAAATTAGGCTAATTATATGCAAGTGCAATTGTCCATAATTTGAAGAAAGCAAATATCATACTTTCTGGACCTTAAAAGAAAGAGAGGGAATGGTTCTTATTAACTAGTTGAGCTGAAAAAGAGTGAGCTTTCTTTGTCATCTCTCTTTCAAGGAAGCTTCAGACAATTTGCACTGAGAGAAAACAAAGTATTAGATTACTAGAAAAATAATTACAACATGAGACTAGGAACTACTGTGGGTCGTAGTCCTCTGAGAGAATTGTTAGTGCTAGGAGTTCAGCACCGCACACTTGTTTTAACCAGGTTATATAATAGAAACTGCATTATACCTCAAGCCACTCTTGAGGAACACTGAACTGCATGCTTTCGATTTCTGTGCATCACCCTAGAATCCCATAACAGATTCTCCTGTCTTGCTTAAACTAGCTCAGGTGGATTTAGTTCACTTGAAACCAAAGGGTTTTAATTAAAATAGACTAGAGTAACAAATTCAGAAACTGAATCTTTTGGGAAAAGATAATGCTTTCAGCTCTAGGAGAGAGGTGAAATGATAAAAGGGTATATTTGCCCTAAGACTAGAAGCTCAACTTCTCCAGGAAATTCATTTGATTTTCTCTAGGGTTACTTTGCCAACGGGGTGCTCTAAGCAGCCTAAACCAACAAGCCTTTTAAGGGGCACAAGGTTGCATCTCCACAATAGGTCAATTAAACAATGAAATATCACTTCTCAAAACTAATTCAATACACTCTACTGGCCGTATGTGGGTTTCAGTAAAATCTCTAACTTGTTTAATCATGTGCCTTGAACAAAAAAAAGTATTAGTAATTTGTCTCACCCAGTGGCTATTAATTCATTCAGTTCAATTCATTTTAAGTGTGACTGTGTCTAGACTGCTGTGTGATCTGGTAAAGGAATCAAAAAGGACAGATAACTTCCCTTAAGAAATTTATATTTTGAATCTACATGTTTATCTTGATATTATTCAATACATACTTTGTTACTCCACTCTCTTTTCTTCACTGAAGGAATTATATTTTGGAGGTCATAGACTCTTAGTTTAAGATGATGCTACCAGGCAAGTACCATGGAACAGGTTAAGTAACCCAGGGAAAACCAATTTCCCTTCCAAATTGAGAAGTCTCAAAAGAAAAAAATAAATAAACATAACTTCAAGAACCAGACTCTTAAAGCTGTTTTCATCTCTAAGAGCTATGATTCTATGACCCTAAAAGATAAATGTATGAAAACAAGAAAGAAAAATCTTCAACCGATTGAAGCAGAAAAGCAGAAAGCCATCTACTGAAGATGAATGATTCATGAAATATTTTCCCTATTACTGTCTCTAAAATCCTTTCTGCAGTAAAAGTCTTTTATAATTGAGAATTAAGAGTTGGGGGCTTTTCTCACTGTATGCTAATGTCTTTTTTTTTCTCTCTCTCTCTCTTTTCATTCTTTGCAAATAGGCCTAATCCAGGTAACTTCTCTGAGCTGTAACTAGGTAACTCAATTAAACAATGGATGCTTCAGCAAGGTAACTAGTGGATAGTCATTAAGAGTAGGGTTTTGGAGTCTGCTTCGTTTTACTTCCAAAAGCTGTGTGACATTAAGTAACTAAGTGGCACATTTCCTATCTGTCAAATGGGAATAGAAGTTATGTATCTCTTAGGCCTGTTATAAGAGTTAAAGGAAATAATTCATGTAAAATTCTCAAAGTTCTAACTATTTTTATTAATATTAGTTCATTCGTTCAGCAAGTATTTGCTGGGTACATCCTATATGCTAGGCAGTGTTCTAGGCTTTGGAGATAGGGCAGTGAGCAAGAGACAAGGCCCATTCCCTCAGAGACCTTAATTACTAGTCATAGAGGCAGATGTTAAAAATGAATAAATAAATATATTTGGAAGTGATATATATTGGAATATAATGTTTGGAAGTGATCTGTCCTATGAAGAAAAGCACTCATTTGAGTAGAGTCCTTTCATCAATATCCATTTCAAAATGAATGGGATTTTTACAAAAGCTTTATATAGTTACCTGGCTAGGAGGAATTACCTAGATTAGATTATCATACAGATTAGTATGATCCTAATAGTTTCATTCATTATCTTGCCACATTAACCAACCAACCAAAAGCACAAAAAGACTAAACTTTAAGTCGAAAAGAACAATGGAATTTTAAGAACAATTTGGGGTTTTAAGTATTGTCATTTTAAAATCTGTCAAAACAATCACACTGAGAAATAGGCAAATTGGATCTCTAAAAAGGTTGTTAATTCTTCATTTGGTTATCTTTTTGAGGTAGATTGAGCAAAGGAAAGCAAAATTGACCAATATTTTTGAAATTGAACATACTTTTGGCCATTTATTGAAATAGCATTCACATTAATTACAATGATAATAATAAGAGTAACAGCAAAAATAAAATCTCAAATATTTATTGAAAACTTACTCTGTATCACATTTTTGTAAGCCCTTCACAAGCATTATCTTACTGAGTTCTTAAAACACTATGAATTATGTGCAGTATCAATTTCAATTTACAGGTGAGAAACCAAGCCTTGTAGAAGGTCTGTATTTTCCTAAAGGATACATAGTTGGTAGAGGTGAGTGTCAAATGCTGTTCTGTTGATTTTAGAGCTCAATTTTTTTTTTAAATGCCCTGTCTTCTTACTTAGTTGTGAGCTTTTCCTTCATTGTCCATTCTAGGAAATATTATGTATTCATCATATCAGTGTATTAGGTACCTTACATATAATATCTCTCTTAATTGTCTAAAAATAGGATGAGAATGTACTAGTCAGTTACAAACAACAATAAACATTTACTTCTACATCATGGGTTTGTGAGGCAGATTGAGATTCAGCTGAGCTAGTTTGGATTCAACTGGGCTTGGCTCCAAGCCACAGATGGTATTCAAATTTGCTCTAAATGCCTTTCGTCCTCTTTGGACCATTGGGCTACCCGGGGCATGTACTTCTCATGGCAATGGCAGAATCACATGAGAGCAAGCTCAACCATGCAAGCAAATATTAAGCCTTTGCTCTCATCAGGCCTGATAACATTCCTTTGCCTAAAGTAAGCCTCATGTCCAAGTCCTACATCAATGGAGTGGGGAAATATACTTGGTCCCCAGTCAGGGCCACTGCAAAGGCCTATGACAAAAGGCATGGATACAAGAAAAGTGAAGATTTGGTGACAGCTATGGAATCTACCACAGATATATACATTATTATTATAAGAGAAGAACTTGAGTCTTAGGTTGCTTAGGAAACCTTATTATGGATAGTTAGCTTTTAAATGAAACAACAAACTTTGCCTGCCTGTTCCCAAAGAAATAAGACTTTCCAGTATTGGGAATGTTAAGGAAGAAAAAAAGAAATGACTTGAGAGAAGTTATGGTGTACGCCATTAGAGAATCTTTCTCTGTATCTTTTGCAAGACCTAATCTTGTTATGTATCCACAGTGCATGGTCTTTAAATGTATAATGATCATGAAGCAGCCATCAAGGGTTCCAGTTAAACAAGAGGCAAAAGCACAGAAATGATAGTGTTGAATGGAACATTTTTATAGGTGTTTGCATAACAGGAATTGTAATGAGTAAGGCAAAGTAGACTTGGTCTTTGAACAAGGAAATACTTATATTTAAGGGATAGAGATGATTAAAATGAAATGTTAGCATTCCACATGTAGAATTATCATAACAAGTAATTTAAAGGAAACCTGTCATGCTCCTCAGTTTTTACTAGGGGGAACAAAACAAAACAGATGAACCATGATTGCAGACTTGAACCTCCTAAATTAAGAGGTAAAATCTTACTCTTGTTTTCTCATCCTTCTAGAGATGTAAATCTGAGGTATATGTCACACAGTGGTTAGTTGATATGCTTTCAACTCAATAATTATCAATATAATGAGGCCAATAAAACAAATGCTGTAAGGCAGGTACAATTCCTCTGCAACAAAGAGAAATTAGTGAAGATATATACGAAATGTTAAAAAATTAGCTGATAAAAGCCAGAGGTGGCATATGAAGAATGTGAGTCAACAACCAAAACATTAAGAGCTAATGTTTGTTAAGTACTTACTATGAAACACTTAATACTCCACTATTAAAATATGCATGATCACATCCGACCCTAATAAAGAACCTTCATTCCATCATTCAACAGATAATATAGCGATCATCTGTTCTTTACCAGACCCAAGTTAGTTGCTGGCAATGTAATTGTGAACAAAACTAAAGTCCCTGTCCTTATAGGGTTTTTGGTCCAATCAAATAATCACAGAAAAAATTACAGCATTGTAACTGTGCCAAGTGCTATATAAAATGAAGTTAATAGGTAATTTTATCTGGCTAAAGAAGTTAGGGAATGCTTCCTTAAGGATGTAATTTGAGTTGAGATTTGAAAGATAAAGATGATTTAATTATGGGAGAGAAGAGCACTTGGTCAGGGGAGCATCGTACAGAAGCAAACTTTCCAGAAGAGCAGGAAAGCTCTATGGTGCTGGAGTGCAGAGAGTAAGGAAAAGCACAGAAAAGGAGGCTGGGTAAGTGATGGGGACCACACCATGTAAGACATGGTCTGGTGAGTATGGAGTTTTGTTTTATTCTAAATGCAATAGGAAGCCATAGAAGGGAACCAGAGGAGGAAGAGATGGTGTAAGTGACATTAACAGGTTTTCAAACTGCCTGGCTGCAGGGTGGAGGCAGGACTGGCTAGAAGGTGGGCAGAGTTAATGCAGGTAGACTACATAGGTAACTATTGCAGTAGTCTAAGCAAGAGTTGATTATAGCTCAGGCTAGTGTGATGATAAAGATAAAGTATTGATAAAGAGCAATACATATTAGAAAATTCTAAGGTGCACTTTTAAAAAAATTAACATCTCTGAAATCAGAATAGTTCTTGAAGTCTCTGTGTAGCATTTAGTTATTCAACTGCCATTGCCTGTGCAAGTGTGTGGAAATTTGCAAAATACAAAAGAAAGTAGAGCAGTGATCTTAAGAAATGGTACATCGCCAAAGCTCTGATGGAACAAGAGGAGGATATATTGTGAAAAAAATCTGGAGTCAAGTAACACAGCATCATGCTTTGAACAGCAGAATTTTCCTTCTTTCTTTGGGTTACTTAAAATAATGATGTGTGTCACAATTGATGGGATTTTAGACTAACTGAAGTAAGAAAATGAGATGTTAGGAGGTTAACTTGATAAAGATTAGTGAAAATAAGGGAGAATGATAACTTAAGGTCATAGTGGGGCAAATGGTTGAATGGTAATGCTATTCAACAAAACGGGGAAATGTTGGAGAGTTTGAAGATTAAAAACATGAGTTCATGGATATATTGAATTTGAGATACCATTCAGACAACAGAGAAGACATCTAAGAGGTAATTGAATATGCTGATAATTGAATATACTTCATTTATGAATCAAGAGGTCAATGCCATAACAATAGTATTTCCATTTAACTGCTAAACTAATTGAGATAAGCGGAATTAAGAAAAATTTGGTCAAAAACCACCAATGCATAGGTGGCAAAGAGACTGGATAGATCTGATTGTAGTGCCTGAAGTGCAAAGACACACATACAAATAAAGCTTGAACCAACAAATTATCAAAGAGTAATAACTCATTAACAAATGTATGAAATACATTAGACCTCATTTTTTTCTCTCAAGTAATTAAGGAAATGGAAAAAAATAAAAATCAGGATTCTATAGTGTGCCTACCACATTATTAAAAACAAAGCAACAAGAACAAATGAACATTAAACAAAGAATTCTCATATTTGGCTGGGTATCACTAGATCTGTTCACTTGTCAAATGTTACAAACACTTTGGGAAAGCAAATGGGCAATACCTTATCCAAACAATTTAAAATGTCTATGTTTTATCAGAGATTTATCTTTTGGAATGCAACCTAAGAAAACAACCTGAAAGACATAAAGAAGTTTACATACAAACACACATACACACACACACTCATCACAGTTTTATTTAAAATACCAGTTTGGAAACCATCCACATGACCAAAAATGGTTGATTAAATACTGCACCTGTATATAATGAATATTATACCATTGTTAAAATTGTCTCTTCAAAGCGCTTTTAATGTGAAAATAAGTGGAAAAATTATAGCAGAAAAGTGTAATTGTAGTATGATTATAAATATGGTTTTTAAAAAGCATAAAAAATGAAACAAAAATTCCCTTGTCTTCAGAAACTGTCAATGTTGAGTATATATTATTTTTAATGTAAAATAAAAGTAGTTAACATTAAAGAAAATTAAAAATAAAATAATAAGTGTGACAGAAATGAATACATGGGTCCAATATATATAAATAATTATTCTATGTAAATAAGTAGCTGGATTTTTGTCACCTCCTATTCTTGAGTTCAGTCTACATTTCTTTTCATTTTTTGAGGGGTGAGCAGTGGGAAGAAGACAATTGCTATCGAATTTTCCTAGCCAGAGCTCTTGGCTTAGGTTTAGGATCTTGGTTCCAATTCCTAATTCAGACATCCTCAACTACCTCTCATCTCCAGAGCCAATTGAGATGATATCAATCAATGCCCTGCATAAACGTCATCTCCGCGAGCTTCAGCCTGTGTGAACAGATGGGGCTTGAATCTTTGGACTCATTATTTATCTTCCAAGCCCTTCCTCTCCTCTGGCAAAGCACTTGGACACCGTTAAAATAAAGCCAAATGGCTTGCATTTTTGTTCACAGATTGCACATTGTCCTTTTCTTCCTTCTGACATTATTGTTTTAACCATTTATCATCTCTCTTAAACTGATTCAAGATTTGTGTGACTAATCCATATCTCCAAGTAATCTGTTATGTTATAATCCTTGGAAATTCTGTATTTTATGTGGAATTCATGAGGAAGATAATTGTTGTTTGTCTGAAAGCCATTTGAAATGAATCCTCTTTTTATCCTACTTGTCTGAAATAAATCAGAATACTAATTTCTGATTTTCTGCTCTTACTTTTGGTTGAATAGGAAAAGAGAGCTGAATTAAATCCCTGCACACTTTATGACATGTACAGAGTAGATCATGACTTATTAATCCCACAAAAGTGGTTGAAAAGTATAATTAAGGTACATATATCTGACAATCATCAAGTAAAAGTGTCCTTGCTTCATCACTTTCTCCATTATGAAAATGCCTTATTTTTTAGAAGAATTTAATTTCTCCTTCTTTTGAAGTGAAATGCAACTCACGCTCCTTAAAGTAAAATAGGAAAACTGAGGTTCAAATAATATTAACAGAGATATACTGAGAATAAAAATAAGAGAAAAGACTAAAGAGAAGTTGGTAATTTTTTTCTGAAAATGTTTTTATTTTACCTGATAAACTTGACAGACACAACAACCAAGCCTATATACTACAAGTCACAAACTGGTGACCGACAGGTTAAGTTCAGATTTCAGATAGCTTTTGCCTAATACAAGGTTCCTCTATATTGTTATATTTTACAATTAGTTACTATAATGAAACTTGGGAGATTTCAAATAAAATTGAAACCATTCTGTCACAGAAATAATCAACCACTGGTGAACCATGTTAACAATCTATTATTTATTCTACTGGAAAGTATACAAGCTCATATGTTTATAAATATACCAAAAATTAGTTTTTTTCCACAGTAATAGCTTTTTGATTTAAAGGTATCTGTTCTACTATTTTTTTCCATTTCATTTACATCAACTTTTCTCTTTCTTAATTACATCCTCCCAAATTATTTTTTATTGTGTTTATCTAATTCATTGAGATAAATACCAAGTTCTTTCTTCTTCTTCTTCTTTTTTTTTTTTTTTTGAGGTACTGGGGGCTGGGAAGTGAACCCAAGACCTCGCATGTGGGAGTGTCGGAGGCCGGCACTCAGCCACTGAGCCACATCAGCTTCCCTGAGTTGGTTTTTTTTTTTTTCCCATTTGTTTTGCTTGTTGTTTGCTTTTTGTTTTTTTCAGGAGGCACTGGGAGCCAAAC
This sequence comes from Cabassous unicinctus, assembly GCA_029593785.1. NCBI lineage: Eukaryota > Metazoa > Chordata > Mammalia > Cingulata > Chlamyphoridae > Cabassous > Cabassous unicinctus. Next base: position 7,790 of record JAQZBX010006201.1, on the reverse strand, counting down.
CTGGGGCTTCCCATGTGGGAGGTGGGAGCTCAACCACTTAAGCCACATCTGCTCACAAATTTTCAACTTTTTTGAAAAATAAGGCACCTACAGCTATACATTTTGCCATGTATATTGCTTTTGCTTTGTCCTATGTATATTTTTTGATAAAAATGTTCTTCTTTTCTTTGTTATTTAGATAACTTTTCATTTCATTTTTATTTTTCTTTATAATTTGAGCTATATTTTAGTGTCTTTAAATTTTAAAACATGTAGATTATTTATTTTTAATTTAATTAGATTATAATCTGAAAATATGCCCAGAAAAAAATCTTGAATTTTAGATAGTCATATGAATTTTTATGGATACACACATTGAATAAATGTCTTGATAGTCTATATTTAAAGGCTGTAAAATTTTATATGTGTTTATTAAATGAAGTTTATTTTTTGCATCACTAAAGTCTCTATTCGCCTACTTGACTTTTTTCTACTATTAAAAATTTACAATTTTTTTCTTTTTCTTCTTGCATTTTTAATAGTTTTACCTCATGTAATTAAGCATTGTAGTATTTGGAGTACATAAGTTGTTTCATTTTTTCTTTAGTGTGAAATCTGTGCTCTTTTTTTAAATTGGTTAACTAGAGAAGTTGTAGGTTTACAGAAAAATCATACATAAAGTACAAAGTTCCCATATACCTCCTCACATACAGTTTTCCTTATTATTAACACTTTGCCTTAGTATTATACCTTTGTTACAGTTGGTAAAATAATATCATTATAATTATACTATTAACTATACTCCATAGTTTACCTTAAAGTAATGCAAAGTCCTATGGTTTTAAAAAAATGTTTATTCTAGTAGCACATATACCACCTAAAATCCCCCCTTTAAACCACATAAATTTTTGACTGTTATATCACTATATTAAATTTTGCCTTTTATCATTACACAATAACTATTTTAACCTTTTTTTGTGTGCTTTTGACCTTAAATGCCATCTTTCCTGGTATTATTTTTTCTATTATAGGTATCTATTTATAGAAACTTGCTTGTATTTCTTTTCCTATCTCTACTAGTTAGGATATAGGTTAGGCTCCACTAAAAATATACATATTTATTTCCATCTCACAAATATCAAAGGAGTTCATCCACAGTTAAGTTGGTGGCTCAATGGTGTTTGTCTAAGGCAAACACCATTTTGCTGTTCCAAAATGGCTCTTTCTTCTATCACATCCACATTTGAGGAAATAGAAGGAGAAAAGGGCAAATGGGTGGGGCAAAGGACATTCATGGGAATGACTTGCAAGTTGTAAACATCATTTCCATTCATAGCTATCAATCATTACTTAGTAAAATAGCCAAAACTGACTGCGAGACTGAAAAAAAGTTCTTTTTGGCTGGGTAATTACATGCCCATATAAAAATTCTATTGCTATAGAATTTGGAGAGACATTATTCTGGAGGATAGCCAGCACTCCCTAACATAGCAGCCCTTTATTTTTAATCTGTCTTTCTTGTTTTGTTTTAAATTCATTCCTTATCTCTAGAACAACTCTGGGGTTTATTAGCTCTACCTAATTTGAAAATCTCGGTCTTTAATGAGTGAATTATGTACCTTCACTTTTAATATAATAATCACTACACTTAATTTTATTTCTTCCATTTTACTTAATAATTATTATTGATTTTACACTATCGTGCATCTTTTAACTTTGCTTATTTTTGCTGATTTATCTCAGCAATTCATTAATTTCCTCCTTAATTTGTAAATTGTGCTTTATATTTCCATTCCTTTGCCAGAAACATACTTCTATAATATAAATTGAAAACAGACACCAAACATCCTCCAAAAAGACGCTTTATTGTGATACTTCTCCCTTACCCACCATAATAAGCTAAGATCTTAACAATACTTATATCCCCTCTTATTCCCAACCTCATCTCAACTCCTACTGAGATAGTTTATCACTTTTTTTTCTCGATTATTAATAGAATTTTTCTTTAATACACTTATTATACTATAGGAATCCTGGTTTAACTTTACATTGCTATCCCAAATTATCTATCACTATTCATTTATATTTAATTGAAAGTTTTATTATGTACTCTTTGTTTTCTTTCCTATTTAGTTTTTCCTATTCTGAGTTTGTAGTTCTTTCTTATGATACTTTTATTTTCTCTAATGATTCAAGTTATTCAGTGTTTCCCTCAAATGTGGTATATGGATAATTAGACCATTCATCCACATTTTCCTAGAAAGCCCTAGCTTAAGTCTGTTGTCTTGGCATAAGTATATGTCAGTTCAGTTTTCCTAGGATGTCCTCGTTTATACCTGTTGTTCTGGCAAAATTATTAGTTGAGCCACTTTTCACTCTCAGTTGGAAAGATAAATTATATAATACCCTATCTAAGGGGATACACACTCTGAATACTTGAGATTATGCATAAACATATATATTGTTTTGCCCTTACATATGAATACCTTGATGAGGCATGGGTTCGTGGGGTTTTAATACTTAACTCTCACTCATTTGTACGTATTATCCCAACATCTTGTAGTTTGTTTCACTTTTGTAGACACCTAGCTCTTTCTGTCTGAAAACTTAAGAGATTTTTCTCTTTGTCTTTAAATTTAGAAATTTTTTTTACCTAGGTACATGCTCTTTTTCCATCATCCCAACCAGGAACTCAGTGCCTTCTATAAATTTATAAAATCAAGACTTTCTTCAACCCAGGGATATTTTCTTTGAATGGTTGTTAAATTAGTATAACCCCTACATCCATTACTTTTTCTTTTCCTGGAAATTTTATATTGACATGTTATATCTTGTATCTGTCCTCAGATCTGTCCTTTTTTCCATCAATATCTCCATTTTGAATGTTCACTGTGAGCTTTTCTCTATTTCTTTTATTTGATACTATAGGTCACTGATGGCCATACTTTCTTCAGTTACCTATTAAATTGTTTAGGTTGTGCTGTAGATGATTTTTTTAATTTCCAGAATGTCATTTCTGTGTGATATTTGAATCTTATGTGTTCATGCTACTTTTTTCCAAGTTGATATTTTTCATCAGGCGTTGGTCTTTTGATCTTACTCTCTCAGTAGCTATGGGAACTACTCCCCTTTGACGTGTTATGATTTACCTTTGTCACCTCACTAGAGTTGAGGTCCAGCCTTTGAAATTCCCTAACTAGTGATAGGTCCATAAGCAACAGGAAACAAAGCATTTCTACCCCTGTGGGTTGGCAATTACAGAGGGCATCCTGGACTAACAGTGTGCTGCTTGGTGAATGAAGGAACCCTACCAGATCCTTCTAAATTGTTTACTTAATGAGTTTATTCTCTAACTCAAAACCCATATCTTGGTACCTCATTGTTTTTCAGCTTACTGACACTGTGGAAGAATTGACCACAAAGAAAGAGAAGCAAACAGGGTTACCTTGAAAGGAAGAGCTTTGGCCCACTTCTTGCTCTGGTTGCCTGATAGGAAGAAACAAAACGAGAACATACCAGGACATGCTCATTATTTAACAAGGCCAGTTATCATGCTGTATCTGGCCACTCAGATTAATGATACTCTTCTTTCAAGAATAATAACAAGGAAGGCAGGGCAATGAAGCCATCCCTGGCATTGGGAGAATAATCAGAGTTTCTTCTCCCTCTAAAGACCAACACCAAGTCCTATAAATGATAAATAAATAAAACATAGTCTTTTTCATCAAAGAGCCAATAACTAGTAGAAAAATCATGCGGGTAACCCAGATATTATAAAACAAATAGAAATAGCATAATAAAAATTTGTTCAGCATGATATGGTATACAGAAGAAAGAATTATTAACTTTTCTTGGTAGATTTCATTAAAGATTTCCCAGAAGAGGTGAAGTTAAAACAGCATCTCAAAATTACCTTAATTGATTAGGAGTTTGCCAGGTACAAGAAAGTTTATCTCATTCAGAGGAGCAAAATGTACAAAAGAATCATGATATGAAATAGCATAAAAATTCCTTGTATAAGTAGAGTTTTGAGTCCAAATAGGACAGCATTGAGAGATTAGGACAGAAAAGCAATATGGATCAGAAAGTGAAAGTCAAAAAATTCTTCTGTATCACCCTAAGCATTTTGTCCCACATTTGATAGTGAGTCAGCGGCAAGTTTGCCTCTTCTAATTTACATGATGAAGTCCACTCTAATACATTTTCAAGAGATTATAATTTTAAGAAGACAGAAAGTCTTGAAAGAGGGATTAAACAAGAAAAACTGGGTTAGAATGTATTATAAAATGCCAAAATTATGATAGCACCATTCACTCTGATCTAGAAAAACTAGTGAGACTTAATGAAGTAGTAATGAGTTCTAAAGTTTACAAGGCCAAATTAAAGTTTCTAAGTCCCTTCTTACAGACCTGATTCCAAACAAACAAACTAGTATACAATTTATAAAAACTGATTGCAGCTGAAAAATTGGCTAATTATTCTCTACTATCAACAAAGACTCAACATCAAAATATTGGTACCAGTTTGGAATTACAAGACAGATGAAAACTGTTGGTAATCAGAACATTAAAGAATCTAAGGTGAAAAGCCAAAAGAAAATTATTTTGTATGCCTGAGTTCAATAACAATGCAAGTTGATTTTTTATTCAAAATTAGTTTCTACAATAAGTTAAACAATCCTTTTCCCTTGAGATAAGGGCAATGAAATAGAAGACAATCTCAAAGGTCTGGTAACAGTGGCTTTTAAGTCTGTTATGTGTTCCTTGAAACAATAATGAAAAGTATTGAAGACTTTAGGGGCATGTGTTCTATGAAGAAGAAAAATAATTTCAATCAAATAGCATTTGATTTTGGTGTTATTTCTAAGACTATGCTTTATTTTTTTTTTACTTCCACCATATGTTTATGTTAAAAATAAATTGTCTTTAGAAACATGTAATTAGATGATCTTTGTAAAACTGTCTAAAGAAGGGCTTTGTATAATTGTTAAGCACTTATTTCATTATGAAGTCTCAATATTTTCAATGTGTGCTTGCTGCATATAAAGGCAGGACTCAACTTTCTTACAAAAACAATGGAGAAAGGGTGAAAAGCTATCTGGAGGAGCTGCTTTGGGGATCTGCAGAACAGAAGGGTGTGAGTATCATCCAGGAGGGAAAGGAACAGAGAGATGAAGAAGCTGAAATGAAAACCATGAGTTAATAGACCCATAGCCAGGAATGGCACCCATCCTTTACCCTCAAGGTGAACAGACTGGTAAAACTTGTGGCTCACTGCAGCCAACTGAGGGGAATGGACATCTTCCTCCATAGGAAGAGGGAGGATGCAGCAAAGGGAGGAAGGTGACTTCTCTGCAGTAAGTTGGGCCAGCAGAGCCCACTTTGAAAATCTGGCCATACAAGAATCACTGGTGAGTGGAGGTAGAAAGAGACAGCTCTGTGGAAAGATTCATGAAAGCTGCAAGCTAGGAAACTGCAGGAACAAAAACTGATTTTTGGAGTCTCTCATGTCCCAGACCCCTTGGATCTGATCTGCATCCCATTAGTGGGTCCCTGGCCTTGTTTTGATAACTTAAACAGAAATTTTACAGACTTAGAATAAGTTGAAGGAAAAAGCAAAGAGCCATGAAAAAAAAATAGTGGCAAGAGAGACAAATTGACTGTCAGTGTAAATTCACCAATATAATCAAATGCCTAGACATCAGCAAAAAATTACAAGCCCTACTGAGAAACAAGAAGAGATAACCCAGCCAACAGAACAAATAAAAAATCCTTAAATCCAGACATAGGATTTAAGACAACTAATTAATAATAATCATGCAAATATCTTAAATCAACTCAAGGAGTTGAAGGAAAATATAGCTAAAGAGGTAAAAGATATGAAGAAGACATTGGGTGAACATAAGCGTTTTTAGCTTCTATGAACTGGACTGTTGGGTGCCTGTGGCTCCACCTCACTCTGAAAGGACAAGAGGGAGGTAGTGTCTGCATAGGCTCTCTGGGCAACTGCAGATGTTTTTGGCCACACAGACTGAATAGTTGTACACCTGTGGCTCCATCCCCACCCCCATCCCCAATAGGATAGGAGAGGAGCTGTGTTTCTTCAGCCTCTCTGGCAATGGCAGGCGTTTTCAGCCTTCACAGCCTGGACTGTTGGGTGCCTGTGGGTCCACTTCCACCTCCAATAGGATAAGAGAGGAGCTGTATTTCTACAGACTCGCTGGGCAAATGCAAATGCTTTCAACACACAGAATGGTCTGTTGGGCATCTGTTGTTGCATCACCACCTGTGACAGGGCAGAGGGACAGTATTCCCCCAGCCTTTCAGGGCAACTGCAGGTGATTTCGGCCCACACAGATTAGATGATTGGGCACTCCAGAGGGTCCATGTGCTCCCCTGGCAGGGGAGGAAAGGGTGAAAAGCTTCATCAGTCTCTCTAGGCAACTACAGAAGGTCTTGGCCTGCATGATTTGGATTATTACACATGGCTGCATCTTTGTCCTACCCCTGGCAGTGGAGAAGGGTAGGAGAAGCTTCATCAGTCCCTGAGGCAATACAGGCAGCATCAACCTCCACAGCTTATAGCAACAACTACATCCTTGGCTCCTACTGCAAAACCAGAAAGGTAGAAAGGGCAGGAAAGCCCTAAACTAAAGAGAGAAATTGCACCCAGAATAAACATATTGAGTAAGCCAGATGCCAAGACACCAATGAAGAATTACAATCCATACCAAGAAACAGGAAGATATAGCCCAGTTAAAGGAAAAAGATAAGCCTCCAAATGACATAAAGGAGTTGAGACAACTAGTCATAGGTGTTCAAACAAATCTTCTTAATAAATTCAATGAGATGGCTACAGAGATTAAGGATACTAAGAAGACACTGGGTGAGCACAAAGAAGAATTTGAAGGCACACATAGAAAAATAGCAAATCTTATGAGAATGCAATAAAGGTGCAATAAATGAAATTAAAAATGCATTGGAAGCATGTAACAGCAGATTTGAGGAGACAGAAGAAAGAATCAATGAGCTTGAAGACATGGTCTCTGAAAGTGAACATACAAAAGAACAGATGAAGAAAAGAATGGAAAAAATTGAACAGGGTCTCAGGGAACTAAATGACACCAAAAGACATTCAAACATATGTGTCATGGTTGTCCCAGAAGGAGAAGAGTGGGGAAAAGGGACAGAAGGAATATTTGAAATAATAATGGTAGGAAATTTCCCAAACCTATTGAAGGACATAAATATCAGTTTCCAAGAAGCACAATGTAATCCCATCCAAATAAATCCAAATAGACCAACTCCAAGACACATAATAATCAGAATGTCAAATGCCAAATACAAAGAGAGAATTCTGAGAGCAGCAAGAGAAAAGTGATGCATATAAGGGATAACCAATAAGACTAAGTACTGATTTCTCATCAGAACCCATGGAGGCAAGAAGACAGTGGTATGATAAATTGAAGATGCTGCAAGAGAAAAACTGCCAGTCAAGAATCTTATATCTGGCAAGATTGTCTTTCAAAAATGAGGGTGAGTTTAGAATATTCACAGATAAACAGCAACTGAGAATTTGTAACCAAGAGACAAGCTTTTCAGGAAGTACTAAAGGGAGTGCTACAGCCTGAAAAGAAAAGACAGGAGAGGGAGACTTGGAGGAGAGTCTAGAAATGAAGATTATATCAGTAAAAGTAACTAAAAGTGTAAAAAGAGTGGTGAAAATAAAATATAACAAATAAAACTCAAAGATCAAAATAGGTGAAATAATAACTAACTTTATAGTAATAACATTGAATGTTAATAAATTAA